>SKCR01031892.1:0-129787 GCA_019454045.1 Zanthoxylum bungeanum
AATCACGCCCCTCAAGGACAAGATTTGATGGATGCTAACGCTAATGTGCACAACCGAACTGAACCAAACCAAATTGTAATTTGACGAAAATTGAATGATACCAACTCCAAAAGCAAACTGTTTCAAAACCGAACTGATTTTTTTTTTAAAAAAATATCAAACCGAACCAAAAATCCCGCCCGGACTTTCATCCTTTTGTTATTGACATAACTCTTCAAGTGTTGAATCCAGCTGCAAAACATGCATATGATATGCATGAATCCACTTTCAAAAATTTTCAAAACTACTTTAGGTGCAGTTTAAAAATTGGTGCAAAATTATTAATAATTTTAAGTAAAAACTATTCATTTGTTGATATTTGAGCTATTATTTTGGCTATAAACTGAAAGCTCATTTGAGAGCTCAAATCTTAGAGAGTATAAATAGTGTGTGAGGTTTTTTGTACAAATTTTTTAATACTTATAAATTTTATTCAAATAATAATAGAAATTATTTATTTTTTCCTCACAAAACACTTCAAATTAGAGAATCACAACATCAAGTTCATCTATAATTTTTTTCTCCATTATTGTTCCACCTAAACAATGTTCTACGATGAGCTTGTTTGATCTGTAAAATGAGCAGTAACACAGTTTTTCAAATCACCAGCCACAAGAACAAAGGCTTCAACTTTTGTTAGAGCTTGAATAATTACGTGTGATGTATCAAGATTTGAAGAGTCAGGATCCACAATCACCCGCCAAACACATTCAACAACTTCTTGGCCCCAAATTTCACTAGCTTCCAAATTACTTTTATGGCTATTAGCATTGCCCGAGGATCCAGTTCTGCCTGAGGATCCGTAGCTCCATAACTTGCCTTCCAGCATGAACACCATCTGATCTATTGGATCTTTCTCTCGTACAATGTACGAGAGCTCCTTTTATATACACAGCTGGCTTTACATTATTACACAAATTCTCCACAAATGCAGAACCCAAACTTATGAACTCTTCTACCTATATCAAGAGTTAGAAAGATAATATATTGTCGAGGAAAATACATTACATCAATTAAGAAGTGATATTGATTTATAAATATAAATATAAGGAAAACTGACATGATCTAAGCCACGCATGAAGTATCAAAGTACATGGCCTCACTATAATGGAGCATTGCAAGTTATATCAGATGGACGCGCTAGTAATTCTGAAATCAAACATATTTTTGACGAATGAAGCCGAATCAAGCCCAACACCAAATATTCGAGTTACACAAAGCTTAAAGGGGCTTGAGATATATCATTTGGGTATTGTAACATGAAGCCCACGAAATTTGGAGAATTTTGTGCAAAAGTAACGATTTTGTCATTTTGGGAAAAGTTGACTCTTTTGTTGACTTTTTGGAGGGTGTTTTTTTTTTTTTTTTTTTGATTTTGACTTAGTTAGGTCATTTGTAATTAAGTTAGCTAAGTCATTTAGTTAGATTTGATTAGAACTAAATAGTTAGTAAAACGAACCTAATAGCCATTATTGTAAAAGTTATGTATTTTGTTGACTTTTTTAATTTGGATCTCTTTGCCACTTGGATAAAGATTTTGATGGGGTATATTATATTAATTAGGAAATGACTACTAACAACTTTACCCTTATGTAGTCATTAGGTAATTTTAGGACCTTTAAGTCTTTTTATCTTTTAAAGACGTTTTAGTAAATTTATATTATCCTATATACGGTAAACTTTGTCTTTTTCAATGATAACTTACCAATTTCGAATTTCTTCAAAGAAAAATGGCTATGACCAAATTTCAAACTTAAGGGAGAGATTCTTCTTTATTTCAGCTTCGACTTATTTAAGGCGTGACAACTTTAGTGGCGTCTACATGTTAGCAGAACACTACAAAGAATCATCTTAATGATTCTCAAAGACAAGTTCTTTGTGGATATTCTTTGTGGCCTTAAAAGAGTTTTATTCCTACAAAATCAAATCCACGGTGCTTGGGATTCTATCTATTGCCACTCTTAATTTGGACATGCGTTAAAAAATATATACGTTTCCTAGATTATCACTAGTCCACCAAAGTCTTGTTAAAAAAAATCATAATAATATTTTCTTTTTAGCTAAAATCACAAAAATATTTTGAGCCGCCAATGATGAGGGTTAAGATCTGGAGGCTCAAGTTTTTTTAGGCTTTAAACGAAAAAATTAACAAGCTTTGGTTAAATTTTATATATATATATATATATAGAAAAAGAAAATAATTATATTAATTATTTAGAAAATAAGAAAGATTAAGGTAAATGTTTACTAAAACATAATAATTTCAATAATTCGAAAGATTAAGGTAAATGTTCTAAATTTCGCCATGCTACCTATGAGACCTGTACGGATTCCGTACCAGCCCATGGGCAAAATGCCCATACCACTTTTCCCAAATCACCAGCTAAAAGAACAAAAGCTTCAACATTAGTGAGTGCTTGAATCGTTCTTTTGGAGATAGGGAGGTTGGCTGAGTCGTGGTTGGACATCCTAGCCCAATTAGCAAGCTCTCTGACCCATAGTTTGCCACCATCCAAAGGATTGCTATTGTTATAAGCAGCACTGCTCGAGGATCCAGCTCCGCTTCTAAAGGTGCAGGTGGAGGTGGAGGTGGAGGTGTAGGTCCATAGCTCGCCTTGCAGCACGAAGAGCATTTGATCAATTGGCTGATCTGCCCGGATAATGTAAGACCGCTCTGTGTAGAAAACTGGCCTTACATGATCACACAATTTTGCCAACGCTCTGTCACTGAAACTCCTGAACTCATCTACCTATATGTGTTTACAATTGAAGAATAAGATTGAATGAAATTCTAAACTTTCTTTCATTATCTAACAAATTATAAGGGAAAAATATGATAAAATATTAATGGTGAAGAATATTTGTATGGAGACAAAACTTACACTGCTTAGAAGTTTTAGACAGAGTTGCCTTTGTATGTCCCCTCTGATACTGCCCGGAAGATTATTGAGAAAATATTCAACATTAATGTCTCTGGTTTTTCGATATTCTTGTGATTGGTATCTTTTGACCTGATCTTGGCCTTTGGAATCGATCTTTTGAAACGGCTCCCACCGATTTAATTCGTGTATCTTCTGACTTCTCTCCTCTGATTTTACAGTTTCAGATTGGACATACATCTACTTTGAACAAATTAGAGACAAGAAATTAGATTGAACAAATTAGAGAGACAAGAAACTGTAGAAATGAACCAATTATTACCTGCACTTTTCCAATCAAAAAGAAAAACAACACCACACCAGATATGGTAATGGACATCACAAAGACGTTTTCCAAGAGATTGGTACTTAATGAGAGACCTTGACCGAAACAACTGCAAATCAAATTGAACCCAATGTTGGATTTGCTTCAATACTTGTAACATAAGCACAAGAGAGAAGCATATTAAAAAAAAAAAAAAAAAAAAAAAAAAAAAAAAAAAACCTGAGACTTTGCAAGCCCCACCGAAAACAAGCTATGAACCGCTTAAATAAATTTGATTCCACTAAGACTCCGGATTGAATAGCATCACGAAATATTCCAAAATCATAGGCAGTTGTATTTTGTGTATTTTTAGAACAAAAATCATTTGAAAATGGAAATTTTACTGAATTTTCGTTGCAGTAAAAAGAAATGCGATCACATCCGCTTTGATTTATGCTGCAAGCTTTTCTCCAGCATACAGTCTGTCTTGTCACCGCATAAAAGTACCATAAGGCTCCGATCACCTGAAGCACCAGCAAGTCACCAGTTTATCGGAAAGATGTGTTCAAGTAAGTATAAATTGTATGTATAATATTTATATAAAATGTAAGAAAAAATTGTTGAAATGTATTATAGTTATTCTGTAATTCAGGCATCCTTAACTTTGTATATTAATCAAAAGAAAGTTTTTTCTCCAATGGATCAAAGCAAATTTGGAAAAATTTATACAACAGCTTAACTGTATGGTTCGGTTCCGATTCAGAACCGAACCGAACCAGTGGCCAGATCTAGTGTTATCCTTATTTTTAATAGATAAATTATTTCTAGGATTCGAACACATTATCAACAAGTTAACACTTGATCATTTCACTACTTCGGAAATGAGGAAATAAAAATTGAGTTAAGGATCATTGGGGTATAACATTTTTTACTTAAACGAAATTTCCCTTATTTTTGGTGAAATTAAGGAAATACCCTCTCATACTTTACAATAAAAATAAGAATATTTATAGTAAAACCCCGTACGTCAATACTTCGATCTTATACCTATTTATTAATTCTAAATTTTTAAAATTGAAATGATATATAATAACCCTAAAATTAATGAAAGTGAAAACTTACAAGAGCGGCATGAAAGTAAGAAAGATTGAAAGCAACTTTGGCCCATCCGGCAAGATTGCCTCCAGTTTTTGCTTTTCTAAACAATGTATACAACCGCATAATCCTTAGCACATGTTGCGCAACAAAGACGTTCATCGCTTTCAAAAATGAAGTGCCCCTCATTTTCTCACGGTAAACATGAACCACCAGCACCTGAACAATTCTTATGGTGATTCATCATAAAAGCAAAAAAAAAAAAAATTAAAAAAAAAATCAAGTTGTATGATTTACGACTAACCTTAATTAAGATACAAAATGGTTAAACTATATATACGCTATATAGAAAAACAATTTGGAATACAATTTATGAATGACGCCGCGTAAATTTATAATCATAGAATCATTCGCTAGTGAGAGATTCCTATGAAATGAATGTCTAGATTCGAACATGCTGCAAGAGAATCTGTCTTACCAGTGAGAGTGGAAAAGTAAGGACAGCATCAACTAGGTAGAAAAGCGACGTCCCTACAATATTTGGATTATTATGAAAATCGGCAACCGTTGGCAAAAGAGCATATGTTCCATAGATCATATGAATCAATAAGGATAAAGAGATAGCAGATTGCCACCAACGATTTTGCAATTTGAAGCATTTTTGATCATCCTTGATCTCAGGAAGGTATAAAAACAAAGGATCCATTAGCACAGAAGTCATACACAACATAAGAGAAATGGAATGTGAAAAAGGCCCTTTTGGGTTATAGAGTTTGAACTTTAAATTAATTTTTTCTGTGACAGAGCCAGCTGAAGTTGATTTACTTCCTTTTCTTTCATCACCAGAACCTGGAGCTCTTTGGTCCCCTGAGGTGAGTGAGTTTCTACCTTCTTCAAGTTCCTGGGGAACTTGACTTTCTGTAGTATCGTCTTCTGTAGTTATTTCATCAGACCTGAACAGTAACAATGCTGGTGTAAAGAACACTGATTTTTAGGGAGGGAAAAATAAGTTTGCATGATCAACAAAAGAAACAATGACTTACATTATCAACAAAAAGAAGCAATTTGTTAACTTACATGATCACCGGCATGAAAGTAAGAAAGATTGAAATCAACTTTGGCCCATCTAGCAAGATTGCCTGCTGTTTTTGCTTTTATAAACAATGTATACAACCGCATAATTGTTAGAAAAAAAACAAAAACAATACAAACAATATTGATGAAGGCTTTGACGTGTATTCACTGTCTTTAAAGGAATTATGTCCCCACTATGTTGCTACCGGATTAATGGCAGTTCCTTCAGGATATACAAAGCCAGACAGAAATTTCTAAATAGCAATTCTAGAAATTTTCCAAGAACATATAACCAAAATCATTTTTTTTGAGAGTAAGTAAAATTTTGGAAATTGATGTATATATGAAATCAGAAGTATAAATGCATATATAGAATTCTAAAGTCATAACACTTCAAAAAGATATAGCACTTCAAAAGGACACAACTGTTGGCCTTTAAAAACAGTTAAAAACTGTTTTTCTTAAGATAAAACAAAAATTAATTAATTTCGAATTTAAGTGCCCATGTGCCCCAAGTGCTCAAGTGCCAATATTTGACTTTAAATAATATATATATATATATAAGCATTTACATTTCCCTCCAACATTTTTCCCTCCAAACTTTCCAACACCAATTTGATTTATTTGGTGTAACAAGCCTTTATAAATTATCTCTACTCTCAATGCTCTTCCTATGTGGGATAGGAAGTCACCCACTTATCACTAACTATACCAACAAATAATCCTTAGAACATGTTGCGCAACAAAGACGTTCATCACCTTCAAAAATGAAGTGCCCCTCATTTTCTCACGTGAAACATGAAACACCAGCACCGGGAAAAATTATATTATGTTTCGGGTGTATATGTCATCTCTCTCATAATAATTGGGTCTCACAATTATGTGAGGTTCAGCTGCTGTGAGAGAGATGATATATACACCCGAAACATGATATACTATCTCGAACTTTGGAGTTCAACTTCTTCAAGAACTTGCATTCTTTCTTGAAATGGCCCTTTTTATCACAGAAAAAGCATGACTTGTTTTTCTTATTGTTGGCAGAATTATCATTTGAAGAATCAACATGTTTCCTCTTATTTTCAGATTGATTACCAGCCTTGTTACCAGGTTTTTTAGACTCAACATTATTCACCTTTGTATCAGATTCTAAAGCAAACTTATTCTCATGAATACGAGTCTCTTCTTCAATTCGAATATGCTTTATAATCTGATCAATTGTGAAATCTTCAGAAGTGTGTAACAATTTTTTCCTGTAATCATTCCAAGTGGTAGGCAATTGTGAAATTACAGCAGCCACTTGAAGTGGTTCAGACACTTCTACTTTTAAATCTTTGAGTCTAGAAACCAAAACAAGTAATTCATCCACTTGATCCATCACAGACTTATTATCCGACATGAGAAATTCGAAAAACTTCATACTAAGAAATCTGTCCGTACCTTGTTTTACATATGTGTATTTGTTCTCCAGAGCCCTCCAAATTTCTTGTGGGGATTTGATAGAACGAAACAGATCATACATCCTGTCAGACAACGAATTCAAAATAAATCCTCTGCAGCGAACTTCATCTTCCTCACGTTTCTTGCGGGATGCCTTGATTTCTTCAATGTCTTTATCAGATGGTGGAGGAATCTCTGGCAGAGCAGTGCTTAACAGATATGCAACACCCAATTCAGTGAGTAAGAAGAGCAATTTATCTTTCCAGCGAGTGAAATTTGTTCCATCAAAACGATCCAACTTGAACACATCAGGATTAAACATCTTGTTGAATACAGAGTCAGAACCAGAACCAACAGCAGCCTCCATTGTTTGATAATTCCTTTAAGATTGTTAGAAAAAAAATAAAAAAAATAAAAACAATATTGATGAAGGCTTTGACGTGTATTCACTGTCCTTAGAGGGATTATGCCCCCACTATGTTGCTACCGGATTAATGGCAGTTCTTTCAGGATATACAAAGCCAGACAGAAATTTCTAGATAGCAATTCTAGAAATTCTCCAAGAACATATAACCAAAATCGTTTTTGAGAGTAAGTAAAATTATGGAAGTTGTTGTATATATGAAATCAGAAGTATAAATGCATATATAGAATTCTAAAGTCATAACACTTCAAAAAGACATAGCACTTCAAAAGGACACAACTGTTGGCCTTTAAAAACAGTTAAAAACTGTTTTCTTAAGATAAAACAAAAATTAATTAAAGAAATTAATTAATTTCGAATTTAAGTGCCCAAGTGCCAATCTTTGACTTTAAATAATATATATATATATATAAGCATTTACATTTCCCTCCAACATTTTTCCCTCCAAACTTTCCAACACCAATTTGATTTATTTGGTGTAACAAGCCTTTATAAATTAGATCTACTCTCAATGCTCTTCATAGTCATTGGGTTTATGGACACAGGAGCTCACAGGAGCATGATGAATCCAGCAGTTTTGCCACCAGAAGCATGGGTGAAGCATACAGAGTATTTCAAAGCTGCTGATGGGATAGGAAGTCACCCACTTATCACTAACTATACCAACAAATAATCCTTAGAACACGTTGCGCAACAAAGACGTTCATCACCTTCAAAAATGAAGTGCCCCTCATTTTCTCACGTGAAACATGAAACACCAGCACCGGGAAAAATTATATTATGTTTCGGGTGTATATGTCATCTCTCTCATAATAATTGGGTCTCACAATTATGTGAGGTTCAGCTGCTGTGAGAGAGATGATATATACACCCGAAATATGATATACTATCTCGAACTTTGGAGTCCACAGGAAAAAAGGAATATTTACGTATGGAATAAGTTGTATTGATTGTGTTTAATCTTAAGAATATAAAATGATCAATTTATATATGATAAAAAAAGCTAACTGAGTGTTTGTTAGAATATTTTATTTTAATTATGAGCGTATATTAATTGTGATATAAATTTTAATAAACTGTTAAAATAATTGATTTTGTAATAAAAACTGTGAAGTTTAATTTTCAGATCTAATAAAAATGGGATGTACTCTATATTTATTGATGTGTGTATATTAAAACGAGTTCTAAATTTATTATGAGCTTTTGATGAATGAGATCATTATACTCCATAAATTAGTGAGTTAAGATCTCACCTTCACTCTCCTAATATAACTTACTCGATAAATTTTCCTTAATTATTAAGTTTTATTTCTCTTTCATAAATAATTTAGTAATAATTCACGTGAATGATTCATTCACGATAAGGTTCTGTTGCCTGCAGCTTTTGCTTTTCTAAACAATGTATACAAACGCACAGCAGCCCTTCTCATTTGCTTGCCCTCGAAGGCTTGGTTCACCAGGGTCAGATGCTTCCGCGTCATTAGCACATGTTGCCCAATAAAGACGTTCATCGCTTTAAAAAAAGAAGAGCCAGTCATTTTCACACGTGAAACAGGAATTACCAGCACCCTACCAGCACCTGAATTTTGGGAAAAATTATATTATATTCTGAGTGTATATATCATTTCTCTCATAATAATTAAGTCTCACACAATTGATGTGAGAGAGATGATATATACACCCGAAATATGATATACTATCTCGAACTTTGGAGTCCACAGGGCAAAAAAAAAGAAGAACATTTACGTGTGGAATAAGTTGTATTGATTGTGGTCTAATCTTGAGAATATAAAATGATCAATTTATATATGATAAAAAAAAAAGCTAACTGGAGTGTGTTAAAATATTTTATTCTAATTATGAGCTTATATTAATTGTGATATAAGTTTTAATAAAGCGCTAAGATAATTTGTTTTGTAATAGAAACGGTGAAGTCCAATTTTCAGATCTAATAAAATGGATTGCAATCTATATTTATTGATGTGTGTATATTAAAACGGCCTCTGGATTTATTATGGTTTTTGATGGATGAGCACATTATACTTCATAAATTAGTGAGTTAAGGTCTCACCCTTACTCCCATAATACAACTTACTCAATAAGCTTTCCTTAATTATTAAGCTTTAGAAATAATTCACGTGAATGATTCATTCACGAGGAGGTTCTGTTGATGCTATATATATGTGTGTGAAATGCATATAAGAAGTGTGTATGATGGCCGAGAGCAAAATTAAAGAGAGAGAAAGATTAAAAGCTTTATAAAGAAAGAATAAGGAAGGTTAATACGGATAGTAAGTTTCTCATTATTAAAAAGTGGGGAGAAGAGGATGATTTCCTCAGTATAAAAATTCAACAGATCAACAAAAATTTCCGCTGCAGATATGGATTCTAAATCAGGTACACTCCTTAAATCATCCAATTAATTCTTTAATTATATCATAAGCTCTCGTGTTAAAGGTCTTGTTGCAAAAATAAATTCTAACTTGTGGTATCAGAGTCTAAGGAACACAATCTTAGAATCTATGTATTTTTCATAAAGTTAAAGAAAAATCTATTAAATTTTTTCGGATGAATTTTTATTATATCCATATTATTTTGATTTATTGTTATTAATTAATCTAATTTTAAACACATAAAATTATTGAATTAATTATTAATTTTGATCTATAAATTTGGGGATTCATGAAAATTGAAATATAGTGTATAGAAGTTCAGATATTAGATTCCAGGGAAAAGGTAGTCCGTCAGCTGCAAAATTAATTTTTTGCATCATCGAAGTAATTATTTTCGGTAGCCAACAAGTTTTTTTTTAAAAGCAAAATTGCTTTATTAAATATTAAATATTAAATTGTAGTTGGCGTTGAAAAAGTCAAGAAAACTTATTGCTTTTGTTTTTTTGAAAGTTGAAATTGTCTGCCAACCTTTTAAGCAATTTCAATTGTTTTTTTTTTTTTTTGGGTGGGGCTGCCGACACTTTTGTAACTGGAAGCTTCAGGCGCGTGCGTTGGACGCATGAGCGGGCCCATTTTTACAAATTTCAGTCTGGCCCCTAGATAATAGCAGGTTCTTGGTTATTATAATTTGATCCTTAGACTTCATTTTAACTTTAATTTTACCCTAAAATTTAAATATAAAGTCTTAATTAATTATGTATGACAATTTAAGAAATAAATTATTATTTCATAAAATTTTCTTTATATATGGGTATAAAAATTATCATTTATTAGAGAAAATTAGTTTATATATGATTAAAAAAAGAACATTTACTTACCTATGGAATAAGTGGTTTGATTGTGGTCTAATCTTGAGAATATAAAATGACCAATTTATATATGATTAAAAAAAGCTAACTGGAGTGTCATCCAATGCGTGTATAGATAACAAATAAAAAAAAAAGGTGTCATTACTTAGTGAGGGGTTCGCATAAAATGTCATAGATGTGGTATGATGGTATAAGGTTTAAGATCTCGTCTTGAGGTCATGTGTTCGAATCCAGAGAATGTGTTTCTTGTAAGAGCTTGAGATAACCGAAAATTTTTACCTGCTGCTCTTAACCTCGAAATGGGTGATTTGGTGATAAGATTTCAAACGATTCCAAAAAAAAGGTTTGCATAAAATCAAAAGATAAAATTGTTAATTTTATTTTATTTTTATATAAGTTTAAGGAAGGTTTAAGTATAGAGATGTCTATTGGAGCAAGCAACGCGAAGCACGGTACGAACATGACATGTTTTAGCCGAGGCATGTGAGCACGACATGGTCCACACATGGGCCAGAGCTTAGATTTTTGAGTATGTGGGCCAAAATTGTTGATGACTGATTTTTGTCTCAGGGCAATATGGGAATATCACCCCCGGAACAATCCTCCCTCAATAGTGAATTTGTTTGGTTATGGGGGAAAGTGAAAGGAAAATAACGCATAGGTTGAGACAGAGAGTTAACGTGGTTCGGAGGAAGGATTCCTGCCTACGTCCACGGGCACAAAAAGAGAGGGTGTTTGTATTGCTATAATGTGCTCGACCGATCAGTTTGTGTCGGTCTGGATGGAAACCGAGCAGTTTTGTAAAGAAATTACAAAGAAAAAATCTTAAAGCGAAACCTTTAACAAGTATTCCCCCAGAACTTTTTTCTAGATCCCCTAAAACATGAGTCTACCCCCTTTATATACTACTAATGAGGCGATTACTGTTCTCTTCTTGCAGAATCCTCCACGTGACACTTAGCTCATTTAATGAGTGCTCTGCATTCGGTCTGCTTCTCACCGAAAGTAAGCTTGTCGTCTGACACCCCATCACATCAATTTAATTTTCTACTGTCACACGTAATTTAGTAATGATGACAGTCTGGTGGGTATCTCCGGGAGATGACAAGTGTAAAGGAGAATCACAATCTTTAGTCTTCTGTCGGTGGGTGAGTGGTCGGCCAAATGTTGTGCTCAAGTCACCGACTACTCCCGTCTTGTCCTGAAATGTCCGAGCTTCCCGACCTTCACGAGGAGACCAAGATGGATCCGAGCCGATTCGATGACCAAAAAGTGGTTGGCCTTGTAGCTAACATTACACTGCGTGCTCTGGTCAGTTATATCTGGAAGCTATGCTCACACTTTCCTTATGCTCGATGAACGACCTGGGCTTCTTGCACATTTAACCTTGAAAAATTTCCCTTTTGCCCTATTCTACACTGTTCCAAGCATAACGCTTGAAAATACACCATCAACATCTGTCCCATAGTTCTTGGTATCAATGAGTTGGTGAGTTGATGCCGAGAACTATAAAGAAGATGGTGTGCTGATCGCCATACTGGTGGTCGTTCCAAGAATTACAGAGAAACTTCATTCGCCATCAACCAAGTCTTCTGTTTCTATCTTCATATCCTTAGTTTATCGAAGATGCAGATCCCATTCAGAGTGATTCTCCACCTTGAAACAAATTCTCCCTTGGGTTGTCCTATCAGGAGATGAAGCTCCTCTTGTCACCCAAACTAAAAATGGCTTCTCCTTTGTAGTATCCAAACCAGAGATCTGGAGGTCCTAACCCCTGACCGATCTAATCTCGATCGTGAGGAAAATTTTTTACCTCTGATGATGATGTGCTCGGTGGCATATGTTCCTGCCTTGAACTGAGAGAGACACTTGGTCGCGGGGGAATGTTACGTCCTCAGACCGAAGGACTGACTCGGTGGGACGTAACCCAATCCCGAGCTGAGAGAGAGGCACTTGGTCGTGGGGGAATGTTACGTCCCCAAACCGAAGGGCTGACTCGGTGGGACATAACCCAACTCCGAGCTGAGAGAGAGGCACTTGATCGTGGGGGAATGTTACGTCCCCAGACCGAAGGGCTGACTCGGTGGAACGTAACCCAACCCCGAGCTGAGAGAGAGGCACTTGGTCGTGGGGGAATGTTACGTCCCCAGACCGAAAGGCTGACTCGGTGGGACGTAACCCAAACCCGAGCCGGTGGTGCAATGAGGCCTCGACAGAACAAATCCAGCCTCGAGCCGATGGTGTAATGAGGCCTCGGCGGAACGAATCCAGCCCTGATTCGAATCAACCACAAAGCCTCGGCTGAACGAATCCAGCCCCGAGCCGGTGGTGCAATGAGGTCTCGACGGAATGAATCTAGCCCTAAGACGAATCAACCACAAAGCCTCGACAGAACGAATCCAGCCCGGAGCCGGTGGTGCAATGAGGCCTCGGCAGAACGAATCCAACCCCGAGCCGAGTCAACCACAAAGCCTCGGTGGAATAAATCCAGCCCCAAGCCAGTGGTGTAATGATACCTCGGTGGAACAAATCCAGCAATGAGCCGAATCAACCAAAAAACCTCAGCGAAACGAATCCAACCCCGAGCCGGTGGTGCAATGAGGACTCGGCGGAATGAATCAAGTCCTGAGTCGAATGAACCATAAGACTTACACAGAAGGGAATAAAATCATCCTTCGAGGCTCTTATAGCTCTGGCGCGGGCTTCCACTTGCCAGAGCAGTAAAAAAAAAAAAAACAGAATTTAGAATAAAACAAAGTAGGTAAGAGGTATGGTGACTTAGCACATACCCGAAATAGAAATTTTCATAAGTGAAAATAACAACGTGGATTCCCGAGACAGCGTCCTGTTCGAGATCTCCCAAACAGAATTCTGAATCTTACAATTCAGCGTCCCGACGAGCCGAGATACAGATCAATGAGCGTCTGAAACGGTAAGGGCACATTCCTCTTTATGCTAGTGTCATGCTTCCTGCGGATCCGTCGGTCAGGCTAAACACAGGGGGACACACTCCCCGCAATCACCTTCCCTAGACTGGTTGGACAGATTGCTTCATGGGGGATTTCTCTCCCCGAGGTCGTCAACCCCGTTTGATACTGCTGGCTCGGTTGGACCGATTATTTCACAGGGGAACTCCCTCCCCGCGGTCGTCGTCCCGGGGTGATACTCAAAAATACAAGTGTTGGGTAGTAACATTCCAGCCTTGGATTACGAGGGGTTCGCGCTTTCCCGTACACACTCCATCCCTCGAAGTAATTTATATCCACTAAAAATAAAAAGAGACAGGTCGATACACCTTATCCGGGAGTTTGATAATGACGCCCGTGTTTGGCGTGCCACGGGTTTGGTGTCTTTCCCGATATCAGATCATCCATTCGCATCGAGCATATCCCCAGAATATTGAAAACAACTTTCGAATTTTAATTAACAAACAAGCAAGATAGGCAAGTTTCTTAAAAAAAAAGTTTTATTCATATTCAAAGGACTTGCTGCCCTTCTTACAATTCTTTGCGGAACATTTTAAGAGAGGCTAGCTGGAGCTCGATTCCGAAACCTCTCGATGCGAATGCCATATTTGTAATTCCAGTTCTTGCATCGGGGCTTCATTGGAACTCACCAATCTGATCCTGACTCCGGGTTGGATCACAAGGTCTGCCGAATCGGGCGCTTTGTGGGCACATCTTGAATAATGCACTTTCCTGGTGCATCCGCCCTGGGTATTTGGGCGAGGTCTTCAGTCGCTGCTCCATGTGATTTTCTCAGAAGGCATTTTATCTCATTTCTTCCAATAACGGGAGAACCACAACACTAATTGACAACTGGCCCGAAGGCGTCCCTCTTGCCCTTGGCTGACCAGCTCCCTAATCAATCCTCCAGCACAAGTAACTTGCGAAGCTGGCGATTGGCAGCTGTAGAGGCGCAACACCTTCCCACAAAGGAGCTTGCTCATCCGTTGGCAGTGGACGTCACTCATCCTCATCGTTACATTTTATTCGACAACTTACCCCGGATGGGTGTCCGCTGGCCAATACTTTTACATTTTATTCCACAACTTAGCAAAAACGAGCCTCTATCTCCGAAACCCATCTTTCTACTGTTGCACTCTCCTGCAACTCACGGTTTCCGCCTTTCACCATCGTCCTAACACGCGAGTTGATTTTTGTCGTGTTCCCACATACGACGCCAACTGTTGACGGCTGATTTTCGTCTCAGGGCAATATGAGAATATCACCTTCGGGACAATCCTCCCTCAATAATGAATTTGTTTGGTTATGGGGGAACCAAAAGCAAACTTTGGAGAAAGGAAAATAACGCACAGGTTGAGACAGAGAGTTAACGTAGTTCGGCGGAAGGATTCCTGCCTACCTCCACGGGCACAAAAAGAGAGTGTGTTTGTATTGCTATAATGTACTCGGCCGATCAGTTTGTGGTCGGTCTGGATGGAAATCGAGCAATTTTGTAAAGAAATTACAAAGATGAAATCTTAAAGCGAAACCTTTAACAAGTATTCCCCCAGAAATTTTTTCTAGATCCCCTAAAACATGAGTCTACCCCCTTTATATACTACTAATGAGGCGGTAAAATGAGGCGGTTACTGTTCTCTTCTTGCAGAATCCTCCACGTGACATTTAACTCATTTAATGAGTGCTCTGCATTCGGTCTGCTCCTCACCGAAAGTAAACTTGTCTTCTGACACCCCATCACATCAATTTAATTTTCTGCTGCCACGCGCAATTTAGTAATGATAACAGCCTGGTGGGTACCTGCAGGAGATGACACGTGTAAAGGAGAATTACAATCTTTAGTCTTCTGTCGGTGGGTGAGTGGTCGGCCAAATGTTGTGCTCAAGTCACCGACTACTTCCGTCCTGTCCTGAAATGTTCGAGCTTCACGAGCTTCACGAGCTTCACGAGGAGACCAAGATGGATCCAAGCCGATCTTATGTCCAAAAAGTGGTCGGCCTTGTAGCTAACATTGCACTGCGTGCTCTGGTCGATTATATCTGGAAGCTATGCTCACACTTTCCTTCTGGTCGACAAACGACCTGGGCTTCTTGCACACTTAACCTTGAAAAATTTCCCCTTTGCCCTCTTCTACACTGTTCCAAGCATAGCACTTGAAAATGCACCATCAACATAAAGCATGATACGATTTGAGAACTGTTGAAGCACGTCACACGAAAAAATTGTGAAAAACTCCCTTTAATTTTTATTTTTAATATATATATATATATATATATATATATATATATATATATATATATATATATATATATATTATATATAATAATAATAATAATAATAATAATAATAATAATAATAATAATAATAATAATAATAATATAATGTTTTATTTCTTCTCCATTAAATTGAATTTCTATCATTAACTAATATTAAATTTAAATTTAAATTTAAATTTAAATTATTAGTCAAAATTGAATTTAATTGTATTATCATCAATGATATGTTATTTGTTACATTTTTCTATTTTTTATTAATATGTTTATGTTATTTGTTCAATTTTAAATTCAATTTTATTTTTTAATGTGCCTAAATTTAATCAATCAAAGTTATTCTAAAAATATTTACAAAGTCTAATTTTAATTTAAAATTTTTTGATTACTTTTGAAGTTTTAAGAAGTTAGTTAAATTAATGTATAAATTTTATAAATATATACACCTTTGATATAGTGGTAGATATATGCAATTAATTTAAGCTTGAAGCTTTGAGTTTAATATGTAATAGTCACAAATATTTATTTTTTTTATTTACATAATATGTGGATTAGCCCGCAAAGCATGACACGCGGCCATGGGTTAGGCTGATCCTACTTTGTGCAAGTCGAGACAAGATACGGCCCAACTCAATAGATCGGGTCGGCATGGCATGCGAGCTAATATGAACTCACTCGTTGGACATCATATTTGTATATATATGCACGGTGATGCTTGGATAAGGTTCATGTGAACTTTGTGTGGATTGTAAGAACCGATAAAGATAAAAAAAAATCTTTTCTTTTTAGATGAATGTAGACTTTATGTGAACTATAAGATGTAGACTGCAATATAACTGTGTGTGAATATATAAACACATAAAAGAACATCCACAAAACAAGTTCTATCTCAAGCAATGTGGGATACCCAAAATAAAACATAACCTGAAAGAGAATTTTTCTTACCTGAGGGAGTGGAAGAGTAACGACAATGTCAACTAGGAAGAAGAGCCACCCTAGTTTCCTTTGATTTTTATGCGTATCGGTCCACAATTGCAAAATAGCATATGTTATATAGTGGCAATCAATCCATGAACGAAAACATAAAGCAAACTGCCACCAATAGTTTTGTAATTTGAAGCAGTTTTGATTATCCTTGATCTCAGGAATGTATAAAAACAAAGGCTCCATCAGCACCGAGGTCATACAGACCATAAGAAAAATCGAATTTGCAAGAGGCCCTTTTGGTTATAGAGATTGAAATTTAAATAAATGGAATATTCCACAGTCGGATTTCCATCTGAGGTAGTTGATGAAGAGATTTTAAGGATGATAAGTTGAAGAATATATTTTTCTCTTATTATTCACAATGCCATTGAGTTCTATATATACACATTGTTTGAAATTTAAAATAGGAAGAGATTACAATAAAGGAAGAGATTAACTTCTAGATAAATGACATAATTAAAAATATTTTAAAATTGAGATCCCTTGATTTTTTCCCTTCATTTTCTCATCTTGATGGTGGAATCTTATCATGCCCCCGCAAGATGGACGGTCTTGGAGAGAGTCCGATCTTGGATTTGAGTGTGTTGAAAGGAGAGCGAGCGAGAGGTTTGGTTAGGGCGTCTGCTAGTTGATCAGCTCCGGAGATGTGTGAGACCCGGAGTAGACCATTTTGAACTTGTTCCCGGATGAAGTGGTAGTCCAGAGCTATGTGTTTCATGCGCGAGTGGAAAACAGGATTGGAGCATAAATTGGTTGCACCAACATTGTCACAGTAGATGACTGGTCGGAGAGAAAGAATGACACCGAGCTCGGTAAGGAGAGCACAAATCCATCTAATTTCAGCAGCTGTGGAGGCTACTGATCGGTACTCAGCCTCAGTGGATGAGCGTGCAACCGTGCGTTGTTTCTTGGAGCTCCAGGAAATAAGATTGTGACCCAGATATACTATGTAAGCACCAGTGGAGGTGAAATCGTCCTTGTTACCAGCCCAATCAGCATCGAAAAAGGCATGGAGTGCTAGAGGGGAGTGGCGGCGGAGGAATATGCCATGGTCCAGAGTGCCACAGAGATATCGCAATAGACGCTTGACGGCATTCCAATGGTCACTGGTAGGTTGATGCATAAACTGAGAGAGTTTGTTCACTGTATAAGCAATGTCTGGTCGAGTGAGAGAGAGATACTGGAGGCTGCCGACAATATTTATGTACTCGGTTGGATCATGTAAAGGAGATCCGAAATGTAAAGTGAGTACCAGGTTTGTAGCAAGAGGTGTTGGAGCTGGCTTGGCATCAATCATGTGGGTTCTGGTAAGCAGATCGGCAATATACTTGCGTTGACTGAGGAAAAGATCATTGTTGTGGGTAGTAACCTCTACCCCAAGGAAATAAGCAAGCTGGCCAAGATCTTTAAGAGAGAAGCGCTGAGAGAGTTGGTCAATGAATCCTTGGACAGCTTCAACATTATTTCCTGTAATGATGATGTCGTTGACATAGACTAAGAGGTATAGTGTGGTGTGGCGGTTGTTGAAGATGAACAGTGAGGTGTCGGCCTGTGAGTTGGTGAACTCGGTTTGGAGAAGAAATTGGCGTAGTTCTTGGTACCATGCTCGAGGGGCCTGTTTGAGGCCGTAGATGGACTTGCAAAGTTTACAGACGTGATGGGGATGATCGCGATCTATGAAGCCCGAAGGTTGTGACATAAAAACATCTTCAGTGAGAGTGCCTTGAAGAAAGGCATTATTGATGTCAAGTTATCGGAGAGACCATCCTTGACTAACCGCAAGGCTGAGAACAATCCGAACAGTGGTCGACTTGATGACTGGACTGAAGGTTTCATAATAATCAATGTCAGGACGTTGATGGAAGCCTTTGGTAACTAATCGTGCATTGTACCTGTCAATATAACCATTAGCTTTAAATTTGGTGCGAAAGATCCACTTACAGCCGACCAGGTTTTGGTCGGGATGGGGTGGCACTAGTTCCCATGTCCCATTGCGAAGTAAAGCATTATACTCCTCCGACAGAGCTTGGCCACTCAGGGTCCTTGAGGGCTTGGGTAATGGTGGTGGGTTCGAGGGTTTGTTTCTGAAGTTGGATGGTGAGGTTAAGTTTTTGAATTGGTTTATGGAGGGTATTCTTGGAACGAGTGACGATGACTCGTGGTGAAGTTGAGTGGTCATGTGGTCGGTCAGGATTAGTGTGGTCGGGGAGGGTTGATAAGTTCGGGCGTTCTTGTGGGCGGTCGAGGTCTGTGTGATCGGGGTTGGTGTTGGGGTGCGAATGGTCATGTGGTTGGTCGGGATTTGGTTGATCGGTTGGTACTTGTGAAGTTGTGGTACTTGTGGGATTACTGTGTAATGGAGGGTGGGGTTGGATCGGAGCATCGGTGGGTGTTGAATTCTGTGGGGGTGCAGGGTTGGTATTCGGTGATGGTGAGTCTAGTACCGGTAAGGTCATGGAGCACCATTCAGAGATGGTGGATGGAGTGGCACGAGGAGGAGACATTTGAGAGGTGGTAAAAGGAAAAATTGACTCAACGAAGCGGACATGTCGGGAGGTGTAAAGTCTATATGTGGAGGGCTCGAGACATAGATAAGCCCTATGAGTGGGAGAATATCCTACGAAGACACAGGGAGAGGACCGAGACTCGAGTTTGTGAGATGTGTAAGGACGGAGCCAAGGGTAGCAGAGACAGCCAAAGCTGTGCAGTTTCGAGTAGTTTGACATATGGCCGAGGAGTTGGAGATAAGGTGAGTTGTGGTGTAAGGTTGGTGTAGGCATGCGATTTATAAGATAGACGGCAGTGGAAAGGCAAAGAGCCAATATGAGAGAGGCATGGAAGAGTGGGTAAGGAGAGAAAAACTTGTTTCAACGATATGTCGATGACGACATTCAGAGTACCCATTGTGTTCAGGAGTGTGAGGAGGGGAAGTGAGATGGAGACCCAATGAATTGTGAAGAAGGAAGAGAGGGCTTGATATTCCCCCCCATTGTTAGAGTAGAGAGTTATGATTGGACGGTTGAAGAATTTTTCTACTAGCGCCTTGAAGCGCACAAAGACATCACGGGTGTCCGACTTTCGTTTTAGGGGATAAAGCCAAATGTATTTGGTGAAGTGGTCGACTAAGATTATGTAGTATTTGAAGTTATCAAATGAGTAGACCGAGGAGGTCCATAAATCAGTGAATATAACCTCAAGAGGTGTAGATGTAGTAAGAGTAGATGAAGAGAACGGTAACTTGTGACTTTTATTGCATTGACACGAATTACAATTAAAATTTAGATAAGAGGAAAGTGAGACATCTGAATTAAATGAAGACATGATATTTTTGAAGATCGAAGATGAAGGATGCCCGAGCCAATGATGCCACTCAGGTATAGCAGTTCTGACACTTGAAAAGGCGATTAGAGGGGACCAAGTGGGGGAGGTCGTCCATTCGTATACACCATCTTTAGTTCGACCCTGCAACATAATTGCCCCGTGCGGAGATCCTTCACATTAAAGGAAGAGGGTAAGAACTCAATGGAAGTGTTATTGGACTTGCAAAATTGAGAAATGGAGACAAGATTACGTTTCATAGTGGGTACATATAAAACATTAGATAAGGTAAAAGAGTGAGTCAGAGTATTAAAAGAGGTAGAACCATGGTGGGAAATGGGGAGTGCAGTGCCATCACCGATCATTATTTCATCTGTGCCGTCATAAGGATTGTGGAGAGCAAGGTTGTTGAGATCAGTAGTGACATGATGCGAGGCTCCACTGTCAAGAAGCCAGACGGGGTTGGATGAATAGGTGGTGGTAACATTTGCTTGATATTGCCAGGGATTGGATGTGCGAGGGTTGGATGAGTTGGGGGGGCGAGATGGTGGTTGTACACGAGGGAAGTGTTGGCGGAAGAGAGGGCACTGGGAGACCACATGGCCTTGAGTGTGGCACCATTGGCACCGACCAAGGAAGGGACGAGGAGGAGGTCGGTCGACTCGAGTGTTGGTGGGAGAGTTTCTGGGAAGTTGAGGGGTGGTGGTTGCAAACCGACCGGGCTGGGCAGTGTGATTGGGATGAGGCCGGTTGTAGGTCCGAACATTGGTGGGATGTGCGGATGCCGGGTGGGAAGGGGAACTTGTCCTGTTGTTGAGAGATAATTCATTGTTGATGAGTTTTTCATGGAGTTCATCAAAGAGGATTGTGGAATCACGACCATTGACAGAGTCAACGATGGAATGATAGTTATCGTCAAGTCCATCAAGTACTTTTTCAATTAGATCTTCATGGTCAAGAGGTTTTCCAAGGGCGGCAAGTTGATCGGCTGTGGTTTTGATGGATTGCATGTATTCGGTGATTGTTTTAGGGCCTTTGGTAATGTGTTTAAGATGATCTTTGAGTTGTTTGATATGACCACGAGATGGACGGGCATAGGTGTTGGCAAGGGTTTGCCAAGCTTCAAATGTGGTGGTAGATTGGGTGATGAGAGGAACTAGAGATGGGGAAAGGGTGCCGACAAGAGCGGCAAAAATTAGTTTGTCTTGTCGGAGCCAGGTGCAATATTCTAGATTGGGAACGGTAACATTATTTGTGGTGATGGTACGTGGTGGGGTGTGATGATTTCCATCAATGTAATCTTGTAAGTCATAGCCGATGAGAATGACTTCAATTTGGGTTTTCCAGGAGAGGTAATTTGTTGATGTGAGTTTGATTGAGTTATGGATGGTAACAATGATTAAAGGTTTTGTAGGTTCTTGGGCATTGGGGATGACATTTTCGGTACTGTCGGTGGCCATTGAACAGGGGATGGAGGTGCTTGAGAAGTATTTGGCAGGTGGGGTTGAGCCAAAAAGGAAAAAAAAAATTAGATAATGGATCTTGGCGCTGATACCATGAAGAGATTTTAAGGATGACAAGTTGAAGAATATATTTTTCTCTTATTATTCACAATGCCATTGAGTTCTATATATACACATTGTTTGAAATTTAAAATAGGAAAGAGATTACAATAAAAGGAATGAATTAATTACTAGATAAATGACATAATTAAAAATATTTTAAAATTGAGATCCCTTGATTTTCTCCCTTCATTTTCTCATCTTGATGGTGGAATCTTATCAGTTGATTCACTCCTGTTTCTTTCAGAATCTGAACCTGGAGCTCTTGGACTCCCTGGAGAAAGCGAGTGTCTACCTTCTTCAATTTCCTGAGGAATTGGAATTGCTGTAGCTTCCTCTTCTTCTGCTGTAATTATTTCTTGAGACCTGAACAACGAAAATGCTAGTTTAAAGGACAGTGATTTTTTATGGAGAAATATTTTTTTTCCATGATCGACAAAACAACCAATAACTAACTACATGATCAATATTTGGATTAACAAGAGGATTTATGCAAGATGAGGATGTGCTTTAAATGGAGCCAGCTTAGACATCAACCAAACAAAATAATTAAATCAATTTAATTCGGAATCGAACCATGCACACTCTTATTCAGAAACATTTATGTTGAAATACTATTTTTGGCCACTCAAAGGAAAATGACAAGTACGTTACTTTTTGTAAATTTATATAATTTTCCGAATAAATGTATTGTTCAAATCGTATCATTCATCCAAGTCAAGGCAAAAAAAATAAATAAAAATAAAATAAAAAGATTAGTGCATAGCTCGGGCGGAAATAATTGTAGATAAAAAGATTCCATTTTCTTGTTTTATTTTTATAATAAACTTTTGCAAGTTTCGAAGTAGTTAAATGTAATGTTATTGAACAAAGTCATCCCGTTCGGTTCAATTGCTTGCGAGCAGTTTCTCTAACAATAAAATAAGAGATTAGATTAATCATGTTCGGGAAAAAAGAGATTAGATATCGTCTTTATCTGATTTTTTTAATACAAGAATGTTTGTATTCTTATTTTTATTAAAATGATAGATCTAATTTTCAATTTTTGTCTAAAATCTTAAATTTTTTTGAGCCGCCCAAGGAGATGGGTTCAGTATCTACAAAATATGTATTCAATGGGTAAAAAATTTGATTAAAATTAATTCATTAACAAATCATTGGATTTTGATTAATTTATAAGATAATTTTTATAAAATTTTTAGATTGAACATAAACGATTGCCCTCACTAACCTATGAGTGGGTCCACCACTGCATACCTATACGCAAAAATTATATTATGTGTCGGGTTATGGGGCCCGCCTGCTGTGAGAGATGACATTTAACACACCGACCATGATATACCACCTCACCTATATGCATAGGCATAACTATGATTTACTTTTAGTTAATTTTTATTTTTATTTTTTGGTGATAAAAAATTACATGAAATAACAAATATATGTAACAAATTAATGTTTCTGCCCCTGCAGGTTATCTGTTCAGGACGAGCTCTCTGTTGGACAATTATGACCCATATCATCACTATTTGTAAAAGACATGATGTTTTTGTACAATTACTATAATAACAAAGGAAATTTCTCTTTCATCATCTCTTTCATCATTTTGTAATTGAATTACTTGATATATAAATGATAAAAGTACATATGATTAGTACCAGATTAATAAGATATGAGACAGTATAATACACGAATGGTTAATCATTAAATATCTATAGTCGTAGTATTATCGAGACTGGACATTGATAATGCGGAATACACTAGTATTACACTTGTACACGTTATGGAAACTTAATGACATAGTTCTCATATATTTAAGTATTTTATACTTATGCAAGTGTGATAAGAGGTTCTGTTAGCCGTTGGACCAGGAACAGCTTCGCTATGGGAAGACCCCTCAGAGTCCCCTTGGTATTATGACTATGTGTCTATGGGAATCTGAATCAGGGTAGGTGTTTGTGGTCTTAATCGGAGACTTGCATCTCTAATACTTGCGACAATCAGTATGCTTTGGTTTTAGTCGTTGTGGGTGCTGGTTTTCAGCCAAGATCCACAATCGAGAATTTATAGGTCGGGGCACTAGCGATCCTACAAAACAATGGTAGAGTGAGCGGGAGTAGACTACCCACCGGTGTGGTGGGTGTCGGGGCACTCCGACGCTCAAGTTAGTAGTATGAAATGAGCAGTGAATAAGTAAAATATGAAAGCAAGGTTTGTTATTACCTTAAACTTCTTTGGGTGTCCGTGAGGGCGGAGAGAAAGTGTTTAGGAAATGTGAAGCTCTGAGAGCTTGTGTCAGAAAATAGATGCTTGTATGAGAGTGGAGAAGCTTAGAAAGCTTAAGTATGAGAGCTCAGACTTGGATGCCCTGTTTCTTGAATTACGTTGCTATTTATAGGTGGAAAGGATCATCTTTAGCAACTGGCATAAGTCCCACCACGTGTCCAGACACTTGATAAAAGATTGAGCATGTGAGAATATGCCTTGTGTTAGGCAAAGTGGGGAAAAGTGATTGAAATAATAAGGAGGTTTTGTCTTTAAGATTCTGGCCTAATTGTAATCCAATAATACTGAATTCTTTGGAGTGTAACTTATATATGCAGCAATACGTTGAGTCGAATCAGAGGAAGCAAAGGGAGATGGAGAAGTCGGTGGCTGCGATGAAAAAGGAGATGGCAGAATTAAAGTCGAAGTTTGAAAATAAGAGTAAAGAGATGGAAAAGGAGTTGAAGGAGGTGAAGGCTACTCTTAGGGTGGAAAGGGAAGTTTCTGAGGCTATAATTGAAGGTTATAAAGATGTACTCGACAATATGAGGAAGGAGAATGGATAATTAGTCGAGCAGATTGAAGGGATTGCTCTCGAGTCTATAATGAGAGAAAGAAGTAATATGATGAAGGATTTCCTTGAAGGAAAAACCATCGCATAGGACCCACAGAAGTGGATTTGAGAGTATGATTGACTAGTGACAAGGCTTTCTTCATCCAACGAAGGTGACGTGGAAGGGAATGAAGAAGAAGTCGAATCCAAGGAGGCTGGGAAAGAAATTATTGGAGCTGAGGAGACAGCTAGAGTTGAAGATAAGGAGAAGAAGAGTGAAGAAGCTGGTCAAATGGAGGTTTGAGTCTGGTGGACTAGACCCGGCCGACGGTTCGGTTTTTCGTTCGGAACCGAACCGAACCGGCCGGTTCCGGTTCCACATAAGTGGAACCGGAACCTAAAACCTAACCGAACCGAACGGTTCGGTCGGTTCCGTTTAATTTTTTTTTTAATTATTTAAAATAAAAAAATGAGAGGAATCAATTAATCAAAGCTTAAATAAAAAAAAAATTATTAATTAAAAAAAATGAGATTAAATTTATAAATAAAAAAAATTTATTACATTGAAGAGCTTGAGCTTAAATTTTTAAAAATTTAAGTTGCCTACGTATCCTCCAAGGGTGAGAGGAATCAAAGCTCACGTAGTTCCATTACAAGTTTAAGACATATCCCCTTTGTAATTTATAATTTTACAATTATCAATCATCATTATCAGTTGATCCTTCGGCTCCGGTTCCACAGCTTCCGCTTGCACTTGTTGCAGAAGCATTATCGAACAAATTTTCAAAATCATCGGGGGCATCTTCTTGTTGTCTCAGATCAGCTTGAGTCCAATCATCCACGCAAGTTGTTGCTTCTAGAGTGCTTGGATGTAATGAAGATCGCCTAGCTTCCAATATATTACCTCCCAAACTGAAGGCTTGCTCAACCGCAACGGTGGAAATAGGTGCTGCCAAGATCTCTTTAGCAATAATAGATAAAACAGGATATATATTTTGATGCCCGGTTCCACCATTCAAGGATTTTAAAATTTTTACTGCATAAACTTTCATTAGAAAACTCAAAATTTGTAGATAAATAATTATCTAATTCAGGATTATTAGTTGTCGTAGTATCCCTAGATTTTTTATTTCGTTGCAATAACCAACGATCCCCTGCGCTAAATCTTGTTTGAATTACTGGTGCGCTACTACTAGATTGACCTAATGTTCCTAAGTTATATTTACAATATAATCATTAAATAAAATAATTAAATCACTTCTTAATTTCGTCATTATGCTCGTAATATCAATGTCATCTAATATTCCTAAATAACCATAGTAAGCTTGTAAACCACCATTCAAACCTTCTAATTAAATTACTACATAAAAAAAAGACAGCAATAAGATAAAGTAAAGGAATTTCTCTAAAATAATGCAACCATTTTACCTTCATAACAGTAATGGCTTCGAGCAAACACAATATCATTAGGGTCGTCACTGTCAACATGCTCATCGAGAGTGCCAACCATATTCAAACTCTCAAGAAGAAATAAATGTGCTGTAGGATAATAACACACCGCTAAAAACTAAAGTAGCATAATTAAATACTCTTAAAATATCTAAAATTTTTTCACAAATATCCCATTGACTAGAATAAAGTGTGATATTTGAACATGTTGAGAAAAAAAACTACATAATGCATCTTTGTATTGAAATGCTTGACATAAAAGAAAATAAGTAGAATTCCAACGTGTTGGAACATCTCTAGAAAATTTAATCGGTTTAAAACCATTTATTTTACAAAACTTGGTCCATTCTCTCATAACTTGAGAATATGACCAAATACAGTTTAAGTGTCATTTTAATTGGATCAAGGAAAGGAGATAATGATTTTAGACCATCTTGCACACATGAGTTTAGGACATGACATGTACAACGAATATGAAAAAATCGACCCCCCTAAATTTGTTTGACATATTTCTTTTAAATCATTGATGGATGCAGTATGCAGATGCATTATCAAATCCAATAGTTAAAATTTTTTCTCCTAAACCATATTCATCAAAAATTACCTTCATCATTCTATAAATATTATGTGCAGTATGTTGGTCATCAAAAACTCTAAATGCAATAAGTCGTTTTTTGCATGGTAAATGATGCATCAATCCAATGACAAGTCACACCCATATATGAGTGTGTTTGCCAATGGTCACTCCAAATATCAGAACATATAGAAATACGACCTTCATCTCTTAAATATTTCATTTAAAATAATTTTACCATCTTTATATAATTTGAAAAATATGACGTTTTGTTGTGTTTTGAGTCATTCTACATGCAGCAGGGTTTAAAGCATTATGCACGTAATTAGTAAAATGAAGTTTTTCACCAAAGCTTAAAGAAAGATGTGCCATACAAGTTAATTTCGCAAATTCTTCTCTATTTTTTGCATCAGAATATTTAAATAAATCTACACTACTCGTACCTCTACTAGATGATGCGTACCTGGCCATTTGAGTCTGCGTCGTATCAATGCCAAATTCAACCGGATGATGTTTCTCCATGTGCTTGATCATATTGCCGTATCCACCAGAAAATTTATAGATAACCCCACAATAGTTGCAAATTGCTCGTTGTGAATCATCTTCTATATATTCCAAAGTAAAATGAATTTTGAAAATATCGGAGGACCGAGTCTTAACTTCTCTTCTCCGTGATTGTGCACTGACACTAGGGCCGCTCTCTTGGGTTGGCATATTTGACATTATGTTCTCGGATGAGCTTGCCATTTTTTTTTTGAGAAATTAGGAAGAAAAAAATAAGAAAATTGAATAATTGCGATGCGAATGATAACAAATTAACAACTAAATAAATTGAGATTGATAAAATAAGAATATAAGATTATAAGAGAATTGTATTGAAGTAAGATTGAGAATAAGAGAATTATAGAAAATGAGAGAGTGAGAATTTGGTGTGATGAAATTATGAAAAATGAATCCTATTTATAGAATTTTAGAATTTTTTTTAATACAAAAAATGCCCCTAAATATAACCGTTTTATTACCGTTATTAGGGGTACATTAGTTTTTTTTTTATATAATAAAATATTTTTTTTTTAATTCTTTTTTTTTTGGCAGGAGCCGTTTGGCAGCAGGGAGCCAAACGGCTCCCTGCTCCCCCAACGGCTACTAGCCGTTGGGGGAATTAGGGTTCCTGTTGGAACCCTACGGTTCCAACAGGAACCCGACGGTTCCAAACGGAACCGTTCGGTTCCGGTTGGAACCGTCCGAAACCGGTGGAACCGTACGGTTCCACCGGTCCAATTCCGGTTCGGTTCCGGAACCGGAACCAGAACCTTCCGGTTCCAACCGGTTCGGTTCCGGTTCCGAACCGGAACCGTGGCCGGGTCTATGGTGGACATGTTGAAGCAATTCCTGCTTCTGATGTGAAAGTTGCTTTCGAAGTTTCCCAGAAGAAGTTCCGGAAATTAGTCCAACTAATAAAATAATTTTGACGAAATTAATTTGAAAGCGCGTAAAGCTAAGTATCTGAATGAAATTGCAAATTCAATACTAGCCTCCCATTATTTTTCAGCGAGCCTCTAACCCTCTGTCGAGTACTCTGGAAACCCAGTTTTCTAGTGGGCTAGGATCCCGTTAAATAACACACAACCTTAACTTTGGCCAACAAGCTGTATGATATTTAACTAGGTAGATCTCGAAGATCAATTGGATCTCATCCAATTCCTAGATTCGGTAGGTGGACATCCAAGTCCGAAACATATATACAATACATATGCCAATGTATCCAATACATTTTCCTAACCTTTTTCCTCTGAATCAACTAAGCCTTGGCTTTGGCACAACAAGCTTAATGATTCTAGTTAAGTGGGACACATTGACATGGAAAGCTTCGTAATCAATGTCGATGGACAAGAAGTGATCTTGACTTTGGCCAACAAATCACGACTTGGACAAGACACCGATATAGAACAAAACTCTCATGATTCAAACACATCCATATATTCATTCATAGCATGCATTTCAACCAATCTAATCCAATTGATTAGTATTTAATTATGTGACCATCCAATGTTCAAACAACGATTTGATTTTGAATAACGAAGAAGTATGGCGGAAATACACTTACATCGATCGGTTTTGGATGCGTCAAACAACAAAAAAATTATCCTCCAAGTAGTCCAAGATTCGGCCAAGGCAGTCCACAATGCTACAAGCTTTGTTTTGTCTTTCCAAGCTCTTGAATAGGTTTCCATAATCACCTTGTATGATCCCTTGAAGAGTGCTACCCCTTAGTGATTTTTTTTACAATAAAAACTTCACACTTTTCTTCATAAAAATTGCTAAGAAATGAAGAAAATGGAGAGCTAAAAACAGTTCACAGTTTCGGCCATAGAGGGAGAGAGAAGAAGATGAAGATTTGATTTCAAAAATCAATAATAATTGTTTCAAAAATAATTGTAAATGATATACCAACCTTGGTTGGTATAAGTCTTTCACCTCACTTGATTTGGAGTGTTTTACACTCTTCAATCAACCCACCAAAACCCATCAAGCTAAAGTTAATAAAGTGACATGTGATGTGATGGTTGATGTGACATGTGGGCCCCACTCGATTCCGAATGCGAGTGGGCCCGCAAACACTCCCGGGCTCGGGTTCGCTAATTCTGAATTAACGAATTTCCGTCGCAACGTAATTTAAATCGAATTTAATTAAATAATTATGCCTAGTAAAATTACTATTCATATCGCTAACGAATTAATTCTAAATCAACTCGTTTGCCCGAATTAAAATCTAATTTTAATGCCGCGTCGAAATCTAATTTCGAATAATATATCGAATATATTATTTTAATGATTAATTCCAAATTAATCTTTCTCTCTCTTCAAATAGTAATTTATCCAAGATAAAGTCTCTCCGTAATTAATCCCAGATTAATTATGCTCGAATCATACATCATCGGTGAATCTTCGGGCAGCGACCCAAGAGATCCCTAGATATGTTGGCAATAAATACGGTTGTCAGACTATCCGAATACGTACTTACCTCGTACTACGTTTTTACCGATTTACGAGACAAGGTTGGCTTCTAGCAAAGCGCCATGCCTACCCAATTCTCCAGAAATATTCTTACTGGAATATATGATCTTTATCAGGCATAGTATACCGTAGTATTACGTATTGCGATCTAGTATCGGATGTCACGTGCAAGGCCTATGGCTGGAATAGTGTCTGCTCCGTACGAAGCACATATCAGACATCAAACAACTAGTTTCTTTGAATAAGATAATCATGACCTTGTCATATTATCTCGATGGTTGCAACACTATAGAGAACCAGTTCTTAATCCCTGCGTGATCATCATCTCCATATGTCTGAAGTGATACTTTCGTCTTGACATCATATCCAATACACTACGATTCCCAATAAACCCAGCAGAGGCATACACAGAACCTGTTAAAGTCTTGGACGACCAAAACCAAAGTTTACCGATTGTCGTAAGTACTAGCGATGCAAGTCTTAGGTTAAGACCAAATACACCTACCCTGAAGCGGACTCCCATAGACACATATACATACTACCAATAGGATTCCGCGGGGTCTATCCAGAGCGAAGCTGTTTTCCGTACCATCGGTAAAATACAACCTCCTATCGCACTTGTATAAGTATCTTATACTTAAAAATATGAGAACTATGCTGTTATGCCCTCACAACGCGCACAAGTGCAATACTAGTCTATTTCACATTATCGATGTCCAATCTCGATAATACTACGACTAGAGATATTTAATGATTAAACCTTTATGGATTGATACTGTCTCATATCATCTCAATCCGGAACTAATCATAAGGACTTTTACCATTTATATACATCAAAGTAAATGAATCACAAAACGGTAAAAGGCAATTTCATTATAGCATAGTTAATTTTGTACAAAAACACAATGTCTTTTACAAACAGTGACGCTATGGGTTATAACTGTCCAACACTGTGATGCTACTGGATCAGGTGTTTGTTCATTGCTTGAAGCCATGAGTGACTGTGTTTTGAGTATTGTAGATGTGAGATCTTCACCTGCTATGAATCACTAAAGCCCTACGATGGGCGCCAAATTGTGGGTGCTGGTTTTCGACCAAGATCCAAAATCGAGAATTTATAGGTCGGGGGCACTATCGATCCTGTAAAATAAAGGTAGAGTGAGCAGGAGTAGACTACCCACCGGTGTGGTAGGTGCCGAGGGCACTTCGAAGCTCAACTCAGTAGTATGAAATGAGAGTGGAGAAGCTTGTGTCAGAGAATAGATGCTTGTATGAGAGTGGAGAAGCTTAGAAAGCTCAAGTATGAGAGCTCAAACTTGGATGCTATGTTTCTTGAATTGCGTTGCTATTTATAGGTGGAAAGGATCGTCTTTAGCAGCTGACATAAGTTCCACCACGTGCCCAGACACTTGATAAAAGTTTGAGCATGTGAGGATATGCCTTGTGTTAGGCAAAGTGGGGAAAATTAGTTGAAATAATAAGTAGGTTTTGTCTTTAAGCTTCTGGCCTAATTGTAATCCAATAATACTGAATTCTTTGGGCCTAGTCTTTACTTTCGGGCCTTGCATACTGTTGGGTTTGAGGTGACAGTTTCGCCCTCGGCCCAATTTTGGCCCGTATAGTCGTTCGGAGCTTTAATAGGTTCTGTGTACGCCTCTTCTGGGTATACTGAGAATCGTAGTGTATTAGGTATGATGTCAAGATGCAAGTATCACTTCAGTCATATGGAGATGATGATCACATAGGATACAAAACTAGTACTCTTAAATGCTGCAGCTATCGGGATAGTATGACTAGGTCATGATTATCCGATTAGAGAGACTAATTGCTATTGATCCGATATATGCTTCTGCGGGGCAGACATAATTCCAGCCCTAGGCCTATCATGTGACATCCGATACTGGATCGTATTACGCAATACATTATATACTACGCATGATAAAGATTATATATTCCTCGTTGAATATTTATGGGGAATTGGGCAGGCACATTGCTTTGCTAGAAGCCAACCATATCTTGTAAATCGATGAGAACGTGGTACGGGGTACGCACGTGTCGGATAGTCCGACAACCGTATTTACTGCCAACATATCCAGGGATCTCTTGGGTCGCTTCCCAAAGATTCACCGATGACATTTGACTCGAATAGAATTAATCTATGATTAATTATGAGAGAGAAAATTAATATGTGATTAATTACGGTAAGAATTTATTTAGGATTAAATTCGCATATAAGAGAGAACGCGATTAATTTGGAATTAATTGGTAAAATAAATTTAATAGTTAAATTAGATTTTTTTTTATTTAATTTATTTATTTGGGCTAAAATAATATAGAAAATATGTTAATTGAAATTGGATTTCAATACGGAATTAAAATTGAATTTTAATTCAAGCGAACGAATTAATTTGTAATTAATTCGTAAGTGACTTTCGTAATAATTTTGCTAAGTATTATTATTTAAATAAATTGGATTTAATTATGTCGGGACAGAAAATTCATTTAATCGGATTAAACGAACTCGAACCCAAAATGTGTTGTAAGAGCCAACTAAATTTGAAATTTAAAGTGGTGTGACCTACTTTACTTATATCAAATGTTTGACATTTGATGGAGTTAATTAGGCTTTAAATTAAATGAAACCATTTACTTTTCACCACCTTGTTTTTGGAAAACAATTACTTTAACTTGGTTTTGAAAACCAAAAGACTACACAACACAAAATTCTCTCTTCTCTTCTCATACCATTGCCGAACACTCTTCTTCCTTGGAGGAAAATTTTGTTTCAATTTTTGAACAAAGCTAGCACTTTGAGAGTAAAAAAAAAGGTGATAGGGAAACTCACCATTGAATTTAGAATTCAAAGGAAAGTTTGAAGTTTCTTCCATATCCAACGAAAGTTTTGAACTTCAACCAATCAATATAAGTTAATTCCGCAACTTTACTTGGTATATTCACACTAGAATCATGTTTAGGATCCTTGGACAAGTCTTAGAGACAATAACAATGGTATCAGAGCCACCTAAACTTGATTAGATTTATGGACTTTGATTTGGGGATTTTGCTTGGAGTATGTATTTTCCTAAATTGATTGTTTGGTTATACTTGTATGATGATAACTTAGAGTTATACATCAATAATTTGTGAAAAATTAATTGGATCTATTTTTCCCCAAATTCCTTGATATGGCCGAATGCATACCCTAGGTCTTCTCATGGTGAATTTTTGAAATTAGACTATTGGATGAGTTTATGGCATGAAATGAATATTGATTGTTGATTTAATTAGATTGAAATCAAAATTGGATATATTTTGCCCATTGCCGTGAGATTAAGCATGTTGGAATGAGTTAATTTTGCCTCAATTTTGTGTTAGACATGAATTTGAGAATTAACATGATTAATTAGATTAATTGTATTTTGAAAATATTAGATTAATTAATTAATTGTGGTAATTGCACTTTAATCAAATTAATATGATATTTGAAATATTATGTTAATATAAATTAGTCTTTAAAATTAGATTAGGCTAATTTTTTATATTTGGGGTAATGGGCTTGGTTTGGCCAAGTATGGTTTTGGACAATTGGGTTAGATCCAATTGGGCCTAAAACCATTTCCATAAAGTCCAAATATGACTTTTGGGCTTTTAAAAATTTAATTGGGCCTAATGCGCCTAAATTGATTTTTGGCATATGGTGATTCCTAATTGAGTCTTGGCATCGTGGGTTGGATCCATAATTTCCAAAGCCCATGCCTAAAGAATTAATTGAAAGCCCATTGGACTTTAATTGAATTGACATTGGATGCTAATTGGGCCTTTGAGACCCAATTGGATTGGATTTGGAATCCAAGTCCGAAATGCACTAAAATAAGTGTAATTGTTTAATTTTGAATTAAACATGAATTAATAATGGATACAATTTAAAATTGGATTTAAAATTGTCGTTCGATATAATTCAAGAATACTTATTTTGAATATTTATTCTTAAACGAGTTGGACTCGCGCAAATCAAATCATTGTATGAACATTGGATGGTCATTAATCAAAGATTAATTAATTGGATTAGATTGATTGACATCATGCTTTGTGTGAATACTTGGATGTATTTGTATGAATAATGTATATATGATGGATAAGGCAATTTTGGAAATTATTGTAAATTTGGAATTTATTAAATAAGATCTGCGTGTCTAGCCTTTCACCTCCGATTCTCTTTGTATTTCTCTTCTCACCTATTTCCCTCAATATAAATGAGGTTTCTTTAATGTATTATGTAATTGGGTAGAAGTATGTATAGTGCTAGCGGGAGAGAGGAAAGAGATAGATTTGTTCTAGGAACAAATTGTAATATATATCCATCCGCATACCATTATTAATTTATTCGCGCCTTATTATATTTTTAGAACGCATGTTTAAGTGTGTATGATGAGACCTAATCAAAGATAATAAATTGGTTGCCAATTTTCGTGAAAAATTCTCATTTTAATATTAAGCGTTTTCCTTCCATTGAGTGGTTCTTTCTCAAGATCCAAGATTGTCATTGGTTTATTGGCCAAATTCAAGATCATTGTCCATCACAGATGTGTTTGAACCATGAAAGCTTTGTTATATATTGCATGTTTTGGGCGGTTGTGACTTTTTGGCTAAAGTCAATGTCACTTCTTGTTCATCGACGTGGATTACGAAGCTTTCCCATTGTCAATGTGTCGCACTTAACTGGAATCATTAAGCTTATTGAGCCAAAGTCAAGGCTTAGTTGATTTAGAGGAAAAAGTTAGGAAATATATTGGATATATATTTTGGACTTGGAGGTCCACCTACTGGATCTATGAATTGGATGAGATCCGATTGATCTTAGAGATCTATCTAGTTAAGTTTCATACAGCTTGTTGGCCAAAGTCAAGGTTATGTGTTATTTAACGGGATCCTAGCCCACTAGGAAATTGGGTTTCCTGAGTACTCCATAGAGGGTTAGAGGCTCGCCGAAAAATAGTGGGAGGCCAGTATTAAATTTGCCATTTCGTTTAATACTTGCTTACACGCGCTCTTTTATTTTATTTATCGTTGTTATAAATATATTAGTTGGACTAATATTGAATATCGTTTTCTTTGAACAGTTAGACTGTACAAGACATTACTCCACTTGTAGTTGATAATATAGTTGGACTATAATAACCATTACATTTGAGTGTACCCGAAATCGTTGATTGGATAGTTGGACTATAGCAATCAAGATGGCTGGAAAGATTAGCGTTAGAGACATCATCATGGGCGATAATGTCTTTAACGGCTCCAATTTTCTAGATTGGGAGATGAATCTCAGGATAGTCATGGGAGCCGAGAAGTTACTCTATGTCATAGAGAAACCTCTCGGGCCTGAGCTTGGAGTTGAGAAAATAGTAGAGCATGAGCTTTGGAAGACTTATCGTGATGATAACTTTAGTGCTCAATCCATCATGCTTTCCGTAATGACTCTTCAATTTCTTCATCAGAACAAAGGATTGGATCATTATACTATGATGTTGAAATTGAAGGATCTTCACATATCTAACCTTATATCTCAGAAGTATGAATTGCAAAAGAAGCTCTTTCACTCGCGTATGTCAGAGGGTACATCTGTTGAGCACTATATGTCGCAGATGATTGCTGACATCTAACAGTTAGGTTAACTGGGCATAACATTTGAGGCCGAGACTTCCGTAGATTTGATCTTACAGTCTTTGCCCGACTGTTGAGGTGAGTTCCTCATAAACTATAATATGATGAACCAAGAAAAGACTCTTGGAGAGTTAATGGAAATGTTGAAAGAACCAGAGCCAAAGCTTCTGAAGGGCAAGAAGCATGAAGCGCATCTTACTTTGACATCCCAAACAGCCAAGGCTTGGCCGAAGGCTTCTGGGGGTGTGAAGAATCAAAAGAAAAAGGGTAATGATAAATCATCAAAGTCTTATAAGAAGTCTAAGGACATATCCTAAGACGTATGCCTACATTATGGCAAACGGGGTCACTGGAAGTGTGACTGCCGTGAGCACAAGGCGGAGCTGAAGGAAGTGAAGACGGACAAGGCTCCGGCTTCAGGTATGTTTGTTATAAACATGTCCACTACTGGTTTTAAAAATTGGATTTTTGATTCTGGGTGTGGTACTCACATATGTACTGATGTGCAGGATCTGCTAATTAGCAGGAGACTAGCTTCAAATGAGATCGACCTACTAATCGGAAACGGGACAAAAGTCGCTATTTTAGCCATTGGGAACTATGTTTTATATATGCCATTGGGGCATGTAATTACATTAGGTGACTATTATTATGTACCTAGTTTGACTAGAAACATCATCTCTATATTTTGTTTAACCCGTTGCGGGTATACCTTTGTATTTCGAAACACTGGGTGTTTTGTATATAAAGATGACATTTTGATATATACAGCAGATGTTAATAATGATCTTTATATTTTGAATGTAAATGAATCTCAAACATATAATAAGACAAACAAAAGGCTCAAATTGAGTAATACTGATGAAATTATCTGTGGCATTATCGTTTGGGACACATTAATAGGAATCGTATATCCACACTTTCGAAAAGTGGATACTTGGACGGATTTGACTCTTATTCATATGATGTCTACGAATCTTGTTTATTAGGCAAAGTGCCTAAAACGCCTTTTAGCGGTAAAGATCTACGTGCCACCGAGCTGTTAACCCTCGTTCATAATGACGTATATGGCCCATGTCTAGCCAGGTTAGAGATGGATATGAATACTTCGTAACCATTACCAATGTTGCATCGCGTTATGGTTATGTGTATCTTATGACACACAAATCGAAAACTTTTGATAAATCTAAAGAGTTTCGACATGAAGTAGAAAAATAGACCGGTAAAAGTATTAAAACGTTATGATTGGACTGTGGTGGAAAATGCTTGAGCAATGAGTTTCTCGCTTACTTGAAAGAGTATAGTATTCTTTCACAGTGGACTCCTCACGGAACACCTCAATTGAGTGGTGTGTTCGAACGAAAAACCGAACTTTATTGGACATAGTAAGGTCAATAATGAGTCGCACTGAGCTACAAATTTCCTTCTAAGGATACGCATTGAACAGTGCAGTACTTATTTTGAATAAGGTTCTGTCAAAGTCTGTTGGACATACTTCATATGAAATATAGACAGGAAAGAAATCGGGTTTCTCATTCCTGAAGATTTGGGATGCTGGGCAAATGTCAAATGTTTGGATGGTACCAAACTAGAAAAATTAGATAAGTGCATATTTGTAATTGGTCATCCTAGGGAAACCAACATATATTATTTTCATAACCCACAAGAGAACAAAAATATTTATTGCTCTTCATGCAGTTTTCCTCGAAAAGGAAGACATAGATACAGTGATAAGTGGGAGGAAAGTAAAACTCGATGAAAATCAGAGTGATACTATTCCTGACATTGACTCCGTCATGAAACACCAACAGTTCATCAGGACGAGACTATACCACATTCTTCTAATACACAAGAATCGCTTAGGTCGGAGAGAGTCAGAAAACAACCTGAGAGGTATGGGTTTCTGATCTCACCTCATGTAGATATTAATCTTATTGAGGGATATAAACAACTATATATGAGGAAGCGATACAAGGTATCGACTCTGCTTTATGGCAAGATGACATGAAGTCCAAAATGGATTTCATGTATACCAACCAAGTTTAGACAGTGGTTGATGTAGCATGAGGTATTGTGCCTATTGGTAGCAAATAGGTCTTCATGGTGAAGACAGATATGGATGGCAATATATAAATGTACAAAGCTAGGTTTGTATCGAAAGGGTATCGTCATCAACATGGTGTCGATTACGACGAAACCTTTTACCCGTTGCCATGATTAAATCCATTCGGATAATACTTGCTAATGCTGCATAGTTCGATTATGAAATATAGCAGACGGACGTCAAAACCACTTTTCTTAACGAAAACCTTTTCGAGGATGTTTATATATAACATTCTAATGGTTTTGTCCTGCCAAAACATGCAAATCGATCCATTTATGGATTGAAGCAAGCATTGCGTTTTTGTAACCAACATTTTGATGAAATCATATTACAATATGATTTCATTCAAAACGAAGATGTTTCTTGTGTATATAAGAAGGTTGGTGGGAGCACACTGACATTTATTGTCCTATATGTTGATGATGTATTGCTTCTTAGCAATGGCATTCCCATACTATGATCGGTGAAAGCTTGGCTTTCATGAAAATTCTCCATGAAAAACTTGGGAGAGACAACCATTATTCTATGAATAAGGATCTGCTGGGATAGATATGAAATTTGTTGGCACTCTCCGAGAACTCGTACAATCACAAATATGTAAGCGACCTGGGGTCTCATATGCTTTGAGCATCTGTAGTCACTATCAGGCCGATCCAGGTGATGGTCACTAGATTGATGTTAATAACATCCTTAAGTATCTTAGAGGAACTAAAGATGCCTTCTTAGTTTATTAGGAAGGAGAACTTGAGGTGACTGGGTTCACCGATGTAAGTTTTCAAACCGATAAAGACGACTGTAAGTCGCAATCAGGGTACATATTTTATTTGAATAACGGAGCAGTGATGAGTGGTAAATGTATCACTATTTCCCACTCATTTGACCTAATATTTTGTATAGATTCTTGAGTTTTGTGAATATTTTGATGTGTTTTGTGTTATTTTATAGATAAATAAAGTTTCAGCACTCTCTGGAAGTGATTGTGGGCCAAAACTGTGGCAAAGAATAAAAAAATGGCAAAATTATAAATTGGCGCATCGCGATGCGGTCACGTTGCGACCTCTAACGTGCGCTAGGCTTTGCTAACGTGCGCCGCTGCTGCTAAAATGCGCCGTGCCATGTGTCATAATTTGAGAAGTTTGCTAAAATACGCCAGATGCTAACGTGCGCCTGTCATGTGTCAACATCATAGCAGATACGCTAACGTATGCCGTGCCACGTGTCATCATCTTATGGTACTGACAATCGCCATCTCCATGTGTTGTCCACGTGTTATCCATATTTCAGCCACGTGGCGTCCACATCAGTAACATGCCAAGTCAGTGTGCCACGTCATCATCAGTCAATCATCGCATGACAGGTGTCACAATCCTATGGTGTCAACAATCCACATCGCCATATGTCGCCACGTGTTGCCACATCAGCACAATCATTCAGTTCCCAATCGCCAGGACACGTGTTAGCCGATCTGGAAAATACACCGCATTTGTCGTCGGAAAACACGGCACGTCGCGATGCGTTTGGCCTATCGATGCTTATAAATTCAGTCGAAATTTTTATTTCAGATGTACCTTCCTCTCTGAATTCTCTGATGTAAATAAAGAGTTTGTATCTAGTTTGTTTAAATTTCAGTTATGTAATTAATTTTAGTTACTTTTTATAATAGTAATCTACTTTGTTTACTTTTTCAGTTTTTACTATTCAGCAATGAAGAGGTAAATTCCCCTTGCTATAGTGAAAGGTAAGCTTTTATTACTGCTATATAGATTAATCTCCCTTAATTATAATATAATAACTATTTAAAATTTGACTTAATGAGGATACCGCTATATTGGCCGGTTGGTAAATGATATTAAATTAGTTTTAACCTGACTAAGCATGGATACCGCCTGGTTGGTCGGTTGGTAATTAATTATTAATTTGACTTAATCAGGTTACCGCCTATATGGCTGGTTGGTAATATCACACAATTTAATATATTTTATTAAGAGAGATATCTAAAATAATACTAATAAAAGTGGATCCTCTGTCCCTAATATTTCCTTTTATTGTATTTTTTCTTTATTTACTTTCCAGCATTTTACTTTTCAGTAATTTACTTTATGCCTTTTGTTTTTAAGCAGTTATATATATGTGTCGTAGCTAAGCCCGTTATCTGGGGTTGTGATGAATTCCAATATCACCGGTTTATAAGGGGTTATTTTATAGTTTGGGTAATTTAAAGGTTTACTTATTAAGTTTTAAGCTTAATAATTCTTGTTAACTGGCTATTAATAAGATTGATCTGGTAAATTTAAAATAAACTTAACGAAGGAATTTTAGGTTTCAGCCTTACACTTAATAGCCCACGATCTTCCTTGAGGATAGATAACTCTTTAATAGATTTCCTTACAGGATAGACATATACCTGTCGGGCGGGGGTAACCATAATTGGAACTTAATCTTAATGAATTCAGGTAACTTGGTTGACAAAGACATATGATTCAATTGAGTTATACTGGGTATGTGCAGCTGACCATCGACAGAGGCTTTTGCATAATTTCGTGTTCCAGGTTAGTAAACTAATATATTACACAAACATAAAATAACCATTTCATCTTTTCAAAAGGTATTGGAAGAATTCACAATCAAGGATAGTTTTATAAATTTGAATTTTCCTCAACATATTTTCGTGTAATTTTATTTACTTGTTTTTAAGTTTGAAGTCATCACCCAGTCAATCAATCAATCTGTTAGATACTAGTAATAATTTGGCCTTATAAAATTAATAGCTTAGGTATTAAGTTCTCATAGGATCGATACTTTTTATACTACTTGAACGATAAGTGCGCTTGCGTTATACGCGTGTGATTACGCACTAGTCAAGCAGTGAGTTGGAAATCTTCCAAGCAAGATATTGTTACCGATTCAACAACAAAAGCAGAATACATTGCTACAGGTGAGGGAGCAAAAGAAATATTTTGGATCTATAAATTCCTAATTGGATTAGGAGTAGTTCTGTTAGCAGTTGAGCTGGGCTACAGTACAGGTTAAGGAATTACGGTCTCATCAATGATCCAAGTATGTACTTCGATGATTTCATCTGATTCGTGAGATCATAGATCGTGGCGATGTCAAGATCGAAAAGATCATTTCATATGATAACCTTGCAAATTCACTGACGAAAGCGATATTTTAGAAAAAGTTTGAGCGACCCGTACATAGTTCAGGTATTGGACACTTGAGTGATTGGCTATAGGCCAAGTGGGAGATTATTGGACAATTATGACCCATAACATCACTATTTGTAAAAGACATGATGTTTTTGTACAAATTAACTATGTGACAAAGAAATTGCTCTTTTATCATTTTGTAATTGGATTACTTGGATATATAAATGACAAAAGTCCATATGATTAGTACCTGATTAATAAGATATGATACAGTATTTATACACGAAAGGTTTAATCGTTAAATATCCATAGTCGTAGTATTATCGAGATTGGACATCGATAATGCGAAATAGACTAATATTACACTTGTGCGCGTTATGGAAGCTTAACGCCATAGTTCTCATATATTTAAGTATTGGATACTTATGCAAGTGTGATAGGAGGTTCTATTAGTCGTTGGACCAGGAACAGCTTCGCTCTAGATAGACCCATCGGAGTCTCATTGGTATTATGACTATGTCTCTATGGGAATCTGAATCAGGGTAGGTGTATGTGGTCTTAACTTGAGACTTGCATTGTTAATATTTGCGACAATCAGCATGCTTTGGTTTTGGTCGTTCGGAACTTTAACAGGTTCTATGTACACCTCTTCTATGTATACTGAGAATCGTAGTGTATTGGGTGTGATGTCAAGATATAGACTTGGCCGGAGGTTCGATTTCGGTTCGGAACTGAATCGAACCGGCCTGTTCCCGGTTCCACAAGTGTGGAATCGGAACCATGAACCAAACAGGAACCGAACCGGTCGATTCCGGTTCCGGTTCGAATCTTTTTTTAATTATATAAAAAATTCAAAAATAAATTAAATAAATTAGATTAATTTAATAAATAAAAAAAATTATTAAATTGAAGAGTTTGAACTTAAATTTAAAAAAATTTAAGTTGCCTACGTATCTTTCAGGGGTGAGAGGAATCAAAGCTCACGTAGTTCTATTATAATTTAAAGATATTTCTCATTTGGAAATTTATAATTTTGTAATTATCAATCATCATTATCAGTTGATCATTCAGCTGCGGTTTCGCTTGCACTTATATTACGGACGCATTATCGAACAAGTCTTCAAAATCATCGGGGAATCTTTTTTGTTGTCTTAGATCAGCTCGAGTCCAATCATCCACATAAGCTGTTGCTTCTAGAGTGCTTGGATGTAATGAATATCGTCTAGCTTCCAATATATTACCTCCCAAGCTGAAGGCTTGCTCAACCGCAACGGTGGAAATAGGTGCTGCCAATATCTCTTTAATAATAATTGATAAAACATGATATATATTTTGATGTCGGTTCCACCATTCAAGGATTTTAAAATTTTTACGAACTAAACTTTCAGTAGGAAACTCGAAATTTATAGGTAAATAATTATCTAATTTGGGGTTATTAGTTGTCGAATCGCTAGATTTTTTATTTCATTGCAGTAACCAACGATCCTCTACGCAAAGTCTTGTTTGAATTACTGGTCCGCCACTACTAGATTCACCTAATGTTCCTAAGTTATATCTTACAATATAATCATTAAATAACTCAATTAAATCATTTCTTAATCTCACTATTATTCTTGTAATATCAATTTCATTTAATATTCATAAATAACCATAGTAAGCTTGTAAAGCACTATTCAAACCTTATAATTTAAATTTAGGATAAAAAACAACAGTAATAAGATAAAGTAAAGGAATTTCTCTAAAATAATTAAACCATTTTACCTTCATAGCAGTAATGGCTTTGAACAAAATAATATCATTTGAATGGTTACTTTCAACATGTTCATAGAGAGTACCAATAATATTCAAACTTTCAAGAAATAAAAAAAAGGTGCCGTAGGATAATAAACTCCTCTAAAAATTAAAGTAGCATCATTAAAAACTTTTAAAATATCTAAATTTTTTTCACAAATATCCCATTGACTAGGAAAAAGTGCGATATTTTGAACATGTTGAGAAAAAACTACATAATGCATCTTTGTATTGTAATGCTTGACGCAAAAGAAAATAAGTTGAATTCCAACATGTTAGAACATCTCTTGAAAATTTAATCGGTTTAATACCATTTATTTTACAAAACTTGCCCATTCTCTCCTAAGTTGAGAATATAACCAAATACAATTAAGTGTCGTCTTAATAGGATCAATGAAAGTTGATAATAATTTCAGACCATCTTGAACACATAAGTTAAAGACATGAGATGTGCAACGAATATGAAAAAACTGACCCCTAAATTTAGTTGACATATTTTCTTTAAATCATTGATGAATGCAGTATTTGCAGATGTATTATCAAATTCAACTGTTAAAATTTTATATACTAAATAATATTCATAAAAATTACCTTCATCATTCTATAAATATTTTGTACAGTATGTTGGTCATCAAAAACTCTAAATGCAATAAGTCATTTTTACATGGTAAATGATAAATCAATCCAATGACAAGTCACACCCATGTATGAGTGTGTTTGTCAATGGTCACTCCAAATATCAGAACATATAGAAATACGACTTTTAATCTCTTTAAATATTTCATTTAAAATAATTTTATCATCTTTGTATAATTTAAAAATATGACATTTTGTTGGGTTTCGAGTCATTCTACATGTAGTAGGATTTAAAGCATTATGCACGTAATTAGTAAAATGAAGTTTTTCACCAAAGCTTAAATAAAGATGTGTCATGCAAGTTAATTTCGCAAATTCTTCTCTATTTTTTACATCAGAATATTTAAATAAATCTACAACACTCGTACCTCTACTAGATGATGCATACCTGGCCATTTGAGTTTGCGTCGTATCAAGTCCAAGTTCAACCGCATGATTTCTTTTCAGGTGCTTGATTATATTGCCGTATCCACCGAAAAATTTGTAGGAAACCCTACAATGATTGCATACAGTTCTTGAAGCTTCATCATCTTGGTCTAAATGAAAATGAATTTTGATCCAATGAATCTCTTCTCCGTGATTGTGAACTGACACTAGGGCCGCTCTCTTGGGTTGGAATATTTGACATTATGTTCTTAGATGAGTTTGCTATTTTTTTTAAAGAAATAAGTAAGAAGAATAAGAAAATTGAGAATGATAATAACTGATTTGTAATTATAAATGAGAGAATTGAGACTAAGAGAATTGTAAGAATTGAGAGAGTTGAGAAATTGGTGTGTTAAAATAATGAAAAATGATCCATATTTATAGAATTTTAGAATCTTTTTTGATACCGAAAATGCCGCTAAATATAACCGTTTTATTTCCGTTATTAGGGATATTATAGGAATTATATAATGTTATAATTTTTTTTAATGGCCAACATCCATTTTTTTTAATTTAAGGGGCAGGGAACGACTCCCTAGCTCTTAAACCCAACGGCTACTAGCCGTTGGGAGGGTTCCTATTGGAGATGATGATCACAAGATGGAAGTATCACTTCAGTCATATGAAGATGATGATCACACAGGATACAAAACTAGTACTCTTAAATGCTGCAGCTATCGGGATAGTAAGAGTAGGTCATGATTATCCGATTACAGAGAATAGTTGCTAGTGGTCCAATATATGTTTCATACGGAGCAGACACAATTCCAGCCCTACGCCTAGCATGTGACATCCGATACTGGATCGTATTACGCAATACATTGTATACTATGCTTGATAAAGATTATATATTCCTTGTTGAATATTTATAGAGAATTAGGTAGGCACGGTGCTTTGCTAGAAGCTAATCATGTCTTGTAAATAGGTGAGAACGTGGTAAGGGGTACGCACGTTTCAGATAGTTCAATATGTTGGAAAATTATGACCCATAGCGTCACTATTTGTAAATGACATTGTGGTTTTTGTACAAATTAATTATGTGACAATGGAAATTATATTTTATCATTTCGTAATTAGATTACTTTAATATATGAATGATAAAAGTCCTTATGATTAGTTCCAGATTATAAGATATGAGACAATGTCAATCCATAAAGGTTAATCATTAAATATCCATAGTCGTAGTATTATCGAGACTGAACATCGATAATGCGGAATAGACTAGCATCGCATTTGTGCGTGTTATGGAAGCGTAACGACATAGTTCTCATATATTTAAGTATTGGATACTTATGCAAGTGTGATATGCGGTTGTGTTACCGATGGTATGGAAACAGCTTCGTTCTGGAAAGACCCATCGGAATCTCATTGGTAGTATGACTATGTGTCTATGGGAATCTGATTCAGGGTAGGTGTATTTGGTCTTAACCTGAGACTTACATTGCTAGTACTTGCGACAATCAATATGCTTTGGTTTTGGTCATACGGGACTTTAACAGGTTCTGTGTACTCCTCTTCTAGATTTATTGAGAATCGTAGTGTATTGGGTGTGATGTCAAAACGGAAGTATTACTTCAGTCATATGTAAATGATGATCACATAGGGATACAGAACTGGTACTCTAATGTGTTGTAACCATCGGGATAAATGACAAGGTCATAATTATCTGATTAAAGAGACTAGTTGCTTGTGATCCGATATATACATCGTACGAGATAGACACTATTCCAGCCCCAGGCCTTGCATGTGACATCCGATACTGGATCGTAATACGCCATACTATGTATACTATGCCTGACAAAGATTATATATTCCTTTTAGAATATTCTTGGAGAATTGGATAGGCACGACGCTTTGCTAGAAGCCAACATGTCTCATAAATCGGTAAGAACGTAGTACGAGGTATTCACGTGTTCGGATAGTCCAACGACCGGATTTACTGCCAACATATCCAGAGATCTCATGGGTCGCTTCCCGAAGATTCACCGATGACATATGATTCGAACATAATTAATCTAAGATTAATCGTGGAGAGATTTTATCTGGGATAAGTTACTATTAGAAGAGAGAGAATGATTAATTTGGAATTAATTGATAAAATAATATATATTCGATATATTAAATGAAATTAGATTTCATAACGGAATTAAAATTGGATTTTAATTCGGGCGAACGAATTAATTTAGAATTAATTCGCAAGCGAAGTGAATAATAATTTTGCTAGGCATAATTATTTAATTAAATATGATTTAGTTACGTCGCAACATAAAATTTCTTAATTCGGAATTAACGAACCCGAGCCCGGGATGTGTTTGCGGGCCCACTCAGATTTTGAATCAAGTGGGGCCCACATGTCATATCACAAGTCACATCAATAGTCATTTACTTAACTTTATTTTATGGAAGTTAGTATACATTTTATGATAACTTGTTTTACACATTTTGTAAAGGTGATAGACTTTTACCAACTTTGATTTTGGTATATATTATTTTTTGATTTTGGAAATCAAATACAAGTCATCATTTTAGAAAAAAAATGTTTTTCTTTCTTTCAAGCTAGCACTTCCTAGAATCATTCAGAGGTGTTAGGGAAACTATTCCCAAGAGCTTGGAATCAATATCAAAGCTTGGAGTTTGGACATCATCTTCAAAGAAAGCTTGGAGACTTTCCAAGGGAGCAAAGTTTTATTCTACACACATCCTACAAACCGATCAAAGTGAGTATATTTCCGCTATTCTCCTTTAAGTATTCACACTATTTTATGCTTGGATTGATCTTGGGATGAACTTAGAAACCCAACAATAGTATCATGGAGCCTATTTGAGCATGAAATTTGATTATGGTTTATATACTAAAATTTGGGTAAATTTGATTTGAGTATGATTTGATCAAATTATTTGTTTGAGTATGCTTGTATATTGATAACTTAGAGTTATATATGATCAATTTGATGAAAAATTAATTGGATTAATTTTCCCCAATTATGTTGGCTTGGCCGAATGGTACTATAACCCTAGGTATGGTGATTTTTGTTTTTTAAATCATTGGATGAGTTTAAAGACATGATAGATATTGATTTGTGATTTAATTGGATTGAAATCAAAATCGGATATAAAATCCTACAATTGCCATGACCATTAAAGCATGAAAATGACTTGATTTTGTTTCGATAATGTTGGACATGTATTGAAAATCATAATACATGATTAATTAATTAAATTAATGGTTTGGAAATGTTAATTTAGATAATTAATTAGTGTAATACACTTTAATTAATAAATTGTGAAATTTGAAAAATTAGAATTTAATTAATAAGGCTTAATTTGGAATTGGGCTAAAATTGTTGTATTTGGGCCTAATGGACTTAGTTAGGCCAAGTTGGGTTGGGACAGTTGGATTGGATCCAAATTGGGCCTAAACCATTCCATTAAGTCCAAATATAATATATGAGCCTTTAAATATTTAATTGGGGCCCAATAGGCCAAAATTGATTTCTTAGCAAATACGGTGATTCCTTAATTGGGCCTTGGTATTTGGGTTTGACCTATATTGACCAAAGCCCATGCCTTAAGAAATTAATTGAAAGCCCATTGGACTTTAATTAAATGGACATTGGATGTTAATTGGGCTTTGAGATCAATTAAAGATTAGATTTAGAATCTAAGTCGTAAAGGCTCATTAAAAGGTGTAATTATTTAATTTGAAATTAAATATAGAATTAGTATTGAATATAAATTAAATTGGATTTAAAATTTTAGTTCGATATAATTCAAGAATTCGTACTTTGAGTACTTATTCTTAAAACGAGTTGGACTCGCGCAAATCAAATCGTTGTTTGAACATTGGATGATCACTTAATTTAAAGATTAATTAATTGGATTAGATTCATTGAATAACATGCTTTGTGTGAATACATGGATGTGTTGTATGAATAATGTATATCGGATGGATATTAGAAGGGAAATGGCAGTTTTGGAAATTATTGTAATAAATTTAGAATTTATTAAATTGGACCTGCGTGTCCAGCCTTATATCTCGATTCTTTGTAATTCTCTTCTCACATCATTCCCCTCAATATATATGAGGTTCTTTGAAGTATTATGTAATTGGGTAGAAGTTAGAATAGTACTAGTCGGGGAGAGAAAATGGAGTGATTTGTTGTAGGAATAATTTGTGAGATGTCCATCCGCATATCATTATTAATTTATTTACTGAGCCTTATTATGCTTTTAGAATGCATGCTTAAAGGGGTATGATGAGACCTAATCAAAGATAATAAATTGGTTGCCAATTTACGTGAAAAACCCTCAACAAATATTAAACGTTTTCCTTCCATTGAGTGATTCATTCTTAAGATCCAAGATTGGCACTGTTTGTTGGCCAAAGTCAAGACCTTTGTCCATCGCGGATGTGTTTGAATCATGAAAGCTTTGTTCCATATCGTATGTCTTGTCCAAGTTGTGATTTGTTGACCAAAGTCAAGATCACTTTTTATCCATCGACATTGATTACTAAGCTTTCCAAAGTCAATGGGTCCCGCTTAACTAAAATCATTAAGCTTGTTGTGCCAAAGCTAAGGCTTAGTTGATTCAGAGGAAAAAGTTAGGAAAATATATTGGATATATTAGCATATATATTATATATGTTTCGGACTTGAAGGTCCACCTACCGGATCTAGGAGTTGGATGAGATCCAATTGATCTTAGAGATCTACCTAGTTAAATTTCATACAACTTGTTGGCCAAAGTCAAGGTTGTGTGTTACTTAACAGGATCCTAGCCCGCTAGGAAACTAAGTTTCCCGAGTACTCAACATAGGGTTAGAGGCTCGCCGAAAAATAGTGGGAGGCTAGTATTGAATTTACAATTTCATTCAAATACTCGGTCTTACGCGCTTTCAAATTATTTCGTCATTATAAATATTATTAGTTGGACTAATATTTTATTATTTTTCTTGTAACAGTTAGACTGTACCCATACATCATTAATTGAATAGTTTGACTATTGCAATTAAGATGACAGGAAAGAACAGTGTCAGAGACATCGTCTTCAATGACGCAAACCTTTCTGACTGGGAAATGAATTTCAGGATTGTCCTGAGATCCGAGAAGTTGCTCTACACTATAGAGAGACCTATTGAGCCTAAGCCCAGATCTAATCAGATAGTTGAGCTAGAGCTTTGGAAGACTCACAGAGATGATAATTTGACTGCTTAATCTATAATGCTTGCTGCTAGGACTCAACAATTACATCGTCAGAACAAGGGATTGGATCCCTATGAAATGATGGCGAAGTTGCATGATCTTCATTGATCTAGTCTTAGATCGCAGAGATATGAGTTGCAAAAGAAGCTCTTTCGGGCTCGTATGTCAGAGGTTACATCTATTGAGCACCATATGTCGCAGATGATTGCTGACATCGAACAGCTGGGATAGATGGGCATTGTCTTCGAGGCTGAGACTTTCATAGATTTGATCTTACAGTCTCTGCCCGACACTTGGAGTGGGTTCATCATGAACTACAATACGATTATCCAAGACCATACTCTTGGAGAGTTAATGTCAACACTGCGCGAAGCAGAGAAAGAGCTCCTAAAGGGCAAGAAGCGTGAGGCTCACTTCGCTTCAACATCTCAGTCTTCGAGAGCTTGGCGCAAGGCGACTAGAGGTGTAAAGAAGAAAAAGAAGAAGAAAGGCAAGGCCAAATCGTCACAGACTTCTAGGAAGTCTAAAGATAAATCCCAAGATGTATGTCTGCAGTGAGGCAAACGGGGTCACTGGAAGCGTGACTGCCGTGAGTATAAGGCACACATGAAGGAAATCAAAGCGGGCAAGGCACCGGCTTCAGGTATGTTTGTTATAGAAATAAACATGTCTACTACTAGTTTTAAAAATTAGATTTTTGATTCAAGTTGTGGTACTCATATATGTACTGATGTGCAGGATCTGCAGATTAGTAGGAGATTGGCCTCAGGGGAGATTGATCTACGCGTTGGAAATGGGACACGAATTGCCGTTTTGGCCGTTGGCACTTATGTTTTGGAAATGCCCTCGAGGCATGTACTTAAACTTTCAGACTGTTATTATGTACCTAGTTTGACTAGGAATATTATTTCTGTATCTTTATTAGCCCAATGTGGCTATACTTTTGTATTTAGAAACACTTGATGTTTTATGTATAAAAATGATATGGAGATTTTCACTGCTGATGTAAATAATGGTCTTTATATTTTAAATATAAATCAATCTCAAACATATAATGTAACAAACAAAAGGCTTAAACTGAGTAACAAAGATGGCATTGTCGTCTGAGACACATTAAAAAGACACGTATATCCACACTTTCGAAGAGTGGGTACTTGGACGGATTTGATCCAAATTCATATTACGTCTGCGAATCTTATTTATTAGGCAAAATGCCTAAAACACCTTTTAACGGTAAAGATGCATGTGACACTGAACTGTTAGCTCTTGTTCACAGTGATGTATGTGGGCCCATGTCTAGCCAGGCTAGAGGTGGATATGAATACTTCGTAACATTTACGGATGATGCATCTCGTTATGGTTATGTGTATCTTTTGAGACACAAGTCGGAAACCTGTGAGAAATCAAAGAGTTTCGACACGAAGTAGAAAAACAAACCGGTAAAAGTATTAAGACATTACGGTCGGACCGTGGTGGCGAATACTTAAGCAATGAGTTTCTTGATTACTTGAAAGAATATGGTATTCTTTCACAGTGGACTCCTTCAGGAACACCGTAATTAAATGGTGTATCCGAACGGAGAAACCGAACTTTGTTAGACATGATAAGGTCTATGATGAGTCACACAGAGCTACCTATTTCCTTCTAGGGATATGCATTGAACAGTACAATACTTATTTTGAATAACGTTTCGTCAAAGTCTGTTCAACAGACTCCGTATGAAATATGGACAGAAAAGAAATCGGGTTTCTCATTCCTAAAGATTTGGGGTTGCTGGGCATACGTCAAACATTTGGAAGGTACCAAACTAGAACCCAAATTGGATAAATGCCTATTTGTAGGATATCCTAGGGAAACAAAGGATATTACTTCTATCAGCCATAAGAGAACAAAGTATTTGTTGCTATACATGCAGTTTTCCTTGAGAAGGAATTCCTGAAAGCAGTGGTACGTGGGAGGAAAGTAGAACTCGATGAAAATCGGAGTGATATTGTTCATGGAACAAAATCCTTAACGGAACATGAACAGTTCATCAAGGATGAAATTGTACCACAATCTTCGAATACACAAGAACCGCGTAGGTCGGAGAGAGTCAGAAAATAACCTGAGAGGTATGGGTTTCTGATCTCACCTCATGTGGATATAAATCATATTGAGGAAGATGAACCGGCTACGTATGAGGAAGCGATACAGGATATCGATTCCGCTTTATGGCAAAAGGCCATGAAGTCCGAAATGGATTCCATGTACACCAACCAAGTTTGGACACTGGTTGATGCACCAGAAGGCGTAAAGTCTATTGGTTGCAAATGGATTTTCAAGAAGAAGACCGACATAGATGACAACATACAAACGTACAAAGCTAGGCTTGTAGCGAAAGGGTATCATCAACGACATGGTGTCGATTACGAGGAAAATTTTTCACCCATTGCCATGATTAAATCCATTCGGATTATGCTTGCTATTGCTGCATATTTCGATTACGAGATATGTCAGATGGACCTCAAAACAATTTTCCTTAATGGGAACCTTTTGGAGGATGTTTATATGCAACAGCCTGATGGTTTTGTCGTACCAAAACTTGCAAACAAGGTTTGTAAGTTAAATCGATACATTTATGGTTAAAGCAAGTATCGCGTTCTTGGAACCAACGTTTTGATTAGATCATAAAAGTTTATGATTTTATTCAAAACGAGGATGATCCTTGTGTATATAAGAAGGTTAGTGGGAGCGCATTGACATTCATTGTGCTTTACGTTGATGATGTATTGCTTATTGGCAATGACATTCCCATGCTACAATCGGTGAAAGCTTGGCTTTCATTAAAATTCTCCATGAAGGATCTGGGAGAAGCAGCCTTTATTTTAGGAATAAAGATCTACCGGGATAGATCTAGAAAGCTACTTAGACTCTCCCAGAGCATATACATTAACAAAGTGTTGAAGAGATTCAACATGGATCAGTCCAATAAGGGACTGTTGCTAGTGTCACATGACGTCACTCTATCTAAGGAGATGTGTCCTAAAACTCAAGATGAGAGAGACAACATGAGTCGGATCTCATTTGCCTCGGCACTCGGATCGATCATGTATGCCATGATATGTATGTGACCTGATGTCTCCTATGCTTTGAGCATGTGTAGTCACTATCAGGCCAATCTAGGTGATGGTCATTGGATAGGGGTTAAGAATATCCTTAAGTATCTTAAACGAACAAAGGATGCTTTATTAATCTATGGAGATGGAGAACTTGAGGTAACTGGGTATACCGATGCAAGTTTCCCAACCGATAAAGACGAGTGTAAGTTGCAATCTGGGTACATATTTTGTTTGAACAACGGAGCATTAAGCTGGAAATCTTCCAAGCAAGATTCTGTTGCCGATTCGACAACAGAAGCGGAGTATATTGCTGCAGCAAAAGAGGTAATTTGGATCCGTAAATTCCTAATTGGATTAGGAGTAGTTCCGTTAGTAGATGAGTCCGTTCCATTATATTGTGACAATAACGGGGCTATAGCGCAGGCTAAGGAACCACGATCTCATCAATGATCCATACATTTTCTTCGACGTTTCCATCTGATTCGTGAGATCATACATCTTGGCGATGTGAAGATCGAAAAGGTCACATCAAAGGACAACATTGCATATCCGCTGACGAAAGCTATTCCTCAGCAAAAATTTGAGCGACATGTATATGGTTAAGGTGTTAGATGCTTGAGTGACTGGCTATAGGCCAAGTGAGAGATTGTTGGACAATTATGACCCATAGCGTCACTATTTATAAAAGGCATTGTGATTTTTGTACAAATTAATTATGTGACAATGGAAATTGTATTTTATCATTTTGTAATTAGATTACTTTAATATATGAATGATAAAAGTCCTTATGATTAGTTCCAGATTATAAGATATGAGACAATATCAATTCATAAAGGTTTAATCATTAAATATCCATAGTCGTAGTATTATCGAGACTGGACATCGATAATGCGGAATAGACTAGTATGGCACTTGTGCGTGTTATGGAAGCGTAACGACATAGTTCTCATATATTTAAGTATTGGATACTTATGCAAGTGTGATAGAAGGTTGTGTTTACCGATGGTATGGAAACAGCTTCGCTCTGGATAGACCCCTCAGAATCTCATTGGTAGTATGACTATGTGTCTATGGGAATCCGATTCAGGGTAGGTATATTTGGTCTTAACCTGAGACTTACATTGTTAGTACTTGCGACAATCAATACGCTTTGGTTTTGGTCGTCCAGGACTTTAACAGGTTCTGTGTACTCCTCTTCTGGATTTATTGAGAATCGTAGTGTATTGGATGTGATGTCAAGAAAGAAGTATCACTTCAGTCATATACAGATGATGATCACACAGGGATACAGAACTGGTACTCTAATGTTTTACAATCATAGGGATAATATGACAAGGTCATAATTATCCGATTAAAGAGACTAGTTGCTTATGATCCGATATATGCTTTGTACGAGGTAGACACTATTCTAGCCCCAGGCCTTACTTGTGACATCCGATACTGGATCACAATACGCAATACTACGTATACTAAGCCTGACAAAGATTGTGTATTCCTTTAAGAATATTTCTGGAGAATTGGGTAGGCACGACGTTTTGCTAGAAGCCAACCATGTCTCGTAAATCGGTAAGAACGTAGTACGAGGTACTCACGTGTTCGGATAGTCCGACGACCAGATTTACTGCCAACATATCCAGGGATCTCATGGGTCGCTTCCCGAAGATTCACCGATGACGTATGATTCGAACATAATTAATCTAGGATTAATCGCAGAGAGATTTTATTTAGGATAAAATACTATTAGAAGATAGAGAATGGTTAATTTGGAATTAATCGATAAAATAATATATATTCGATATATTAAATGAAATTAGATTTCATAACGAAATTAAAATGGATTTTAATTCGGGCGAATGAATTAATTTAGAATCAATTCGAAAGCGACGTGAATAGTAATTTTACTAGGCACAATTATTTAATTAAATTTGATTTAATTACGTCGCAACGGAAAATTCGTTAATTCGAACTTAACCAACCGGGGCCCGGGATGTGTTTGCGGGCCCACTCGGATTTTGAATCAAGAGGGGCCCACATGTCACATCACAAGTCATATCATTAGTCATTTACTTAACTTTATTTGATGGAAGTTAGTAGAGATTTTATGATAACTAATTTTATGTAAAGGTGATAGACTTTTACCAAATTTGATTTTGGTATATATTATTTTTTGATTTTGGAAATCAAATACTTGTCGCAGGCTCCACCGGTGGGGTTTCAGTCGCCTCCTCCACGATATCAACCATCTCGGCCTCCCCACCAATCGGTCTTTCGGTCGCCTCCTTGGAGCTTACTTCCTGGCTCCCATCAACTTCGGTTTCCTCTACCGATAAGGAGAGACCGGCTTCCAACCTTTCCCCCAACGTGATCCATTTCTTGGGGTTCCACGAACTGTGCTCCCCCGACAAGTACTCATTCATAAGCTGACTCATATCTTTTATTATGGCTTCCATCGCCACTCCCTCCAGTCGATCCAGCAGTTCAATCTTTTGATTTTCCAGCTCCATAATGCTTCCTTTCGCCACTCCCAACTCGGAGGTTGTCACTTCCAACTTAGCTTTCGAGGCCGTGGCTTCGCTCTCGGCTTCAAGCATCCTTCTCATAGACTCCTCGGAAGCTGTCTTGGCTTCAGCCAAATCTTTTCTGAGGGCCGCATTCGACTTCTCTAGATTTCTAGCTTTCCTCATGCTTGCTTCGACCTATCTCTATTGAAAGATAGCGTATTCCAGAGTCTGGCATATTCCAATAAGTTGAGTTAGCAAACAATTCCATTATAAAGTATTTGAATACAAGAAGAATCCATACCTCGTAATATCTTGCTACAGCCCTCTTCGCAGACTCCAACGGCCCCAAAGTAAGCATCTGGCTTTTGTCTTCTTCCAAAAGCAGCCCTTTGGTGAATTGTGATAGACTGGAGGGATCCGACATGACGATCGTGCTTCTTGGGATTTTGATTACAACGTTCTCCAAGTCCTCGTCGATGTCAGGCAGTTGCTTCCTCTTTTTTGAAGATTAGCCAAACCCAGTTGACGCCTTGAAAGCTGTTTCAGTAGCCATAATGGCCTGAGTCTCTTTTCCTGAAGGCTGAGACTCGGGGACATGGCCAGCCTCCATCTCTCTTGATTTCCTCTTTTTCCTCCGCTCCAACATCTCCTCAACCGACGGGAGTTTGAATTGGCTCATCCTTTCAACTGCGCACAAAATTTCTTCCGGGGTTAGAATCCGTAAGAACAAACTCCCTCCGTGAACGACCCGGTTCGCCCAGATAATGAGTATAACTGTCAGCATACTTTTGGTCAGGGGCAAGGGGATACCTTCGGGTCCAAAATGGACTTCCTTCCACAATGGCGTCAGTCTCAACCTCTTCTCAGTCAACACCACCCTCCAATTCCTCTCTGTCGAAGTAAGACTTAGGATATAATTTGTGTTTGCTACGACCCCTTGTGTCACGTCGAGGCTACGGTTGTAGTTGGCACCTGCGAAGCAACATGAGAACATTAGAGATGTGTTAAGTCAGTATTCAAGGAAACAATGTGATCTACACTCACTCGTTATATCCTAGTGTTCAGGAATCCTACCAGCCCCAGTCGACCCAAACACTTCCTCTCCTCTAACAAAAAAGTATGTTTTCTTCCATCCCCCTCTATCATTAGTAGTCAGTCCAGAAATTAGGTGTTCTCTTTTCTATCGAAGGAACAAGTGGTATCTACCCTTCTCAACCACATGCTCCTTGATATAATAAGTGTAGAGCAAATCCCTCACCTCAAACCTAATCCCTAACTCGTAAGCTAAGACATCAACCGACATGCAGACCCTCCATGTGTTTGGAATAAGTTGTGAATGGGCTATTCTACAGTGATCTAGCACTTCCCACACGAGTCTGGGAATTGGGAATCTAAACCCATCAAAGAAAAGACGGTCATAGAATCCGATCCAACATGGAACTCTGAAGTCGATTCGTTCATACGACAAAGGCAACCTAACCCGAACCGATTTAGGAAACCTGTACTTTATTTTGATTTCCCTCATGAATTGCTCGGTAACTCGACTTTGGGGATTTTTGGTCAGAAGATTTGTTGGTTCGCTTGTACTGGGTACACACGACTCGGAGGGAATAATACGTAGAGGCGGCACATCTTTGGGTATACCACGAGGAATGTCAACCGACGCTACAATCGGTTCTTCCCCCCACTCTCTCGAAGTTCCTTCTCCAGATCTATCAGAAGGGGGAACCATTTGCAAAGGCGAGCCTTCGTATATTTCCATGGATGAATCCTCTGTACTTGAGAAAGCTTCAGACGATATTTTTCGTGTTTCAGTCTACAAACAACGAATCAACCTAAAACCAGCATGGCAGAAGATCAAACCTAGGCTACGCATAAACACAAATTTAAATTTCTTTTAAGGCTAATACAGATTGAAATCTTAGATCCAACAAAAAATAGCTTGAATATCCTTAAGAACAGTTTGAAGATTCGAAGAAATAGAAGAAGAGAGAGAAGAATACCTTAAATCGCGAGGAGAGCCCTACAAACTTGCGACCCGTGAGAGAAATAATTTGAATGAAGCAAATGAGGCTGCTCATGCCATTTTATACTCTTGCGCACAGTGACCCCTCGATTTCCCACCAAAATATCCTCGAAGATATCACCGCATTAATGGCAGGTGGAGAAATCAAGGAGAACAGAGAATTAACCTCAATAGAAGCCTAGTCGATTGGGCTCACTGGGCCTATTTAAAACAGACTGTACAAGTAGGGACCAGACTGGAAATAAACGAGTTGTCCACTTAGTTCCAACCGAGTACGTATCATTGACCTTCCTCTGGTCCAGTCGACATGTAGCCTCGAATTGGTTCCCATCCTATACCAAGCAAATGGATGACTTACAGGCCCACCATGGCTGGATAACAAGACCACATCCCAATCGACTCGAAAAGGAGTCGAATCTACTTCATTGATCTTCCTCTGGTCCAGACGACACATAGCCTCGTTTTGGTCCCTCTTTGATACCAAACGGGTTAAAAACTTCCTGGTCTCATAAAGTCCAGTCGACTGGGGACATTCCCCACGGGCTCACATCGAGTCAAGTCAATGACATGGGTTACGCATGTCGTATGACTTAAAACTCTCTGGTCTCATCAAGTCTAGTCGACTGGGGACATCCCCCACGGACTCACATCGAGTCAAGTCGATGACATGGGTTACGCATGTCGTAAGACTTAAAACTCCCTGGTCTTATCAAGTCCAGTCGACTGGGGACATCCCCCACGGACTCACATTGAGTCAAGTCGATGACATGGGTTACGCATGTCGTATGACTTAAAACTCCCTGGTCTCATCAAGTCCAGTCGATTGGGGACATTCCCCATGGGCTCACATCGAGTCAAATCGATGACATGGGTTACGCATGTCGTGTGATTTATAACTTCCAGGTCTCGTCAAGATCAGTTGATCGGAGACATCCCTCATGGACTCATATCAGGTCAAGTTGTGAATACGGAACACACGTGTCGCGTGGCCTATAATCTGACCTTCATCTGGTCCAAATTAATTGGGTACTTCCCCTATGGGACTAGCAAAGTCGATTTCATTATCCCAACCTTCATCTGGCTCGAAGGACTCATTGACTTAGAGAGTAGGGGACAAATTGTATGGGCCAAATTTGTTCAAGGATAATTTCGCCCTTTCACTTAAGGTCCACTGCTAAATACACCCCTTAGGTCTCATAACCGAACCCAGAGACACTATGCAGACCCAAGCCCAATGAGTGGCAACATATGTGACCAAAAGGCCATCCAATGGCCGAATCACTTAATGACTAGCCTCATAAACAAGGGCCAGCCGTTTCAGCCTACCAACGGGCGATTGCTCTAACTACCCCTCATGAAAGCGCAATCGTAACCGTCTCCCAACGGATAGGAAATCAAGGAGCAATAAATACCCATGATCCCTTGAAAGCGAGTATATAAACGAAGAAGAGGTGAGGAGAAAGAGGTTCTCATTTTTTTTTTCTGACTTAGCTCAATACTACTTTCTCTACAAGCGCTCTCTCTAAACACCTCCTCCACTGCCCTCACGGCAGCTATCGGAGTTCAAGGTACCATCTAACCTTGACCTTCTCTCTATTTCACCCATCGTTCGTTTACTGACTTGGGAGTCGGAGTGCCTACGGCATCCACCACACCGGTGGGTAGTATCTCCACACTCACTCTACTTTCTTTGTTTGCAGGATCGCCAGTGCCTACTCCTTACGAAATCTCAATTGTAGGCCTCGGTGAAAATCAGCGTCTACAGTGTATTGGAGTTGAGAGTTAAAAATATTATGATGTATATATAGAGGAAAATAATAAGAGAAGCGTGAAGATTTGTAAATTTTGTAGACATTTGAAATTTTCACAAGGAGGGAAATTTTTTGAAATTTGACGAAAATTAGCGATGGAATAGATATTCCGTTTCTATTTAGCGACGGAAAATCCGTCTCTATTTTTTTTAAAAAAAAAGTGGCGCCGAAAGGAATAAATTTTGGGGGGATTGAAAATTTTAAAAATTAGCGACGGAATAGAAACGAAATAATTTTGTTTCTAATTATCGATAAAAATTAAAAATTAGCTACGGAATTGATATTCCGTTTCTAATTAGCGATGAAATTTTAATTCCGTTTCTAATTAGCGACAGAACAATTCTGTCTTTAATTAACAAAAAAATTAAAATAAAAAAAATTTAAAATTAGCGACGGAATTGAAATTCTGTTTCTAATTAGCGACGAAATTTGAATTCCGTTTCTAATTGGCGACGGATTAGCGACGGAATAATTCCGTTTCTACTTAACAAAAAAATAAAAATAAAAATAAAAATAAAAATTTAACATTAGCTACGGAATTGATATTCCGTTTCTAATTAGCGACGGAATTTTAATTCCGTTTCTAACTAGTGGCGGAACAATTCCGTTTCTAATTAACAAAAAAATAAAAATAAAAATAAATTTAAAGTTAGCAATGGAATTGAAATTCTGTTTCTAATTAGCGACGGAATTTGAATTCCGTTTCTAATTGGTGACGGATTAGCGACGGAATAATTCCGTTTTTACTTAACAAAAAAATAAAAATAAAAATAAAAATTTAACATTAGCTACGGAATTGAAATTTCGTTTCTAATTAGCTACGACATTAAAATTCCGTTTCTAATTAGCGACGAAATTTTAATTCCGTTTCTAATTGGTGACGGAACAATTCCGTTTCTAATTAACAAAAAAATTAAAAATAAATTTTAAATTAGCGATGGAATTGAAATTCTGTTTTTAATTAGCGACGGAATTTGAATTCTGTTTATAATTAGCGATGGAATATTCTGTCGCTAAATTCCATCTCTAAAACTGTAATTTTTTGTAGTGAACAGTGGATGACGTTGATGTGATTTTATAATATGGTATGGCTACGACATGAAGTGTTAGTTTAGTTTGGTGATCTCTGATGACCTTCCATCTGCATTTATCGCTATTATAATTATTTTGTTAGCATACATAGATCAAGCTGTTGTTTGACTTAAAAGATATGGTCCTATTTGTCTTGGCCTAAGGATATTACATCTTAGTTAGGCTATTTTCTGAAAGTAATGTCCGAACTTGTACACCTTGAGAGGAAAGACTCGTCCACCTTTTCATTGGAAGTAATTTTATTCCCACATCGAAGGTCTTTAGGTCATTCTTCTAAAACTACAAAATTGAAAATATTGTGAGAAATGATTCAACTGAAGCTTGAAATTAGTGTTTAGTAGTATCCAATAGTGTAATTTATATGTGTAAAAAAAAAAAAAAAAAAAAAAAAAAAAAAAAAAAAAAAAAACTATAGTTACAATTTATGGTAAAAAAAACTATGTGGTCACAGTTTATGGTCAATCTGGAGGCCTTAACTTTGGATTTATGTTAATTTGGAAGACTTAAGTTAAGAGATCTAAATATTACTAAGTTTAATGAAATAATGATTTTGGATAAAGCATAATGACGTTAAAAGATTCATGTAGCTGAAAAGTTTTATTTGATTTGGTTTGAGTTAGATTAGTACTTTGTTTAGGAGTCAAATCACAGTAGTGTATATATATGGTTTCAAGATGTTAGGAAATGGGAATTGGCATGTTAAAATGAATATGTTCTTACCTTAAATTATCTAGTGAAGAAAGTTTAATAAATTGGACTGATGTTATTATTATATTGCCCCCCTGAGTTACTTGAATCAATGATGTTGAAGCTTGGCAGTATATTTATCTACTAACCTAACACTTTTGTTATCTCATAAGTGGTGGACTTTTGTAGTGTCTTTTTGCTCTCATTGGCAAAGGTACAGACAAGGATATGACGTATTATTATGTATGATGTTATCCCCTGTTATTGATACTGTTGTCTTATTGTTCAAAACTTTAATGTTCACTTCTCTATTTTCATTATAGATGAGTGGGTTTGAAAGCTCACCCAACAGTAGTGGGTCGGAATCAGATTCTTTTGATATACCATTAACAGAAACAAGGAAACAGAAAAGAAAATTTCGATCAACCTTTGAGAGACCGCCATTGTCAAAAAAACATGATTCATCGCCATCAATCACATCAATCACAATCACTGGATCATGTTGTTGGCAACAGAGTTTGAGTCCAAATAGCTTGAAGGTACAATTTTGACAAAGTTATGTTTTTCTTTGTCTATAGTTTTGTAATTTCCTTTTTATATAGATATAATATATGCTTGAACCTTGTATTATGTTTGTCGATTTTGTGATGAAGTTTTATTGATTTATTTATATTCTTTTAAGTTTAATGCTTCTTGATTACTGGCCACAATTGAAGATGATGAATGTTTAGAATCTATCACTCGAGAGAGGGGATTTTGAATAAATCTAGAGAATATAGCCTAGGATTTTATAGAGTTTGAGAGAATCTGTAGTCCTTTGAAGTCGTTAACATAGAATTACAAATCGTAATGAGTTGTTAACTATTGGATTTTTATAGAGATATCGAAATCTATGGTTAATGATATTTTCACTCGGCACTCGAGAGAGGGAGTGGATATTTTCGGAATCTTGACTTATAAATAATATAACTGAACATGGTAATTGGCATAACAAATACATAGGCGAAAGTTAGGTGAAATCAGGATCCAGAATCTCTATCGTATTAGTTCCTCCTATCTAAATAGTTTTATATTTTATTTATTTATAAAAAAATCTTTATTATTTGTTGTCTAAATAAAGTTAGGATTATCAATTGTAGTACTTCCATGTGGGTTCGACACTCTTTCACTGATTTATACTAAAACTTGACACCGTACACTTGCGGTGTGATAGAAAAATTTCACACCAAGTTTTTGGCGCCGTTGCCGGGGATTATTTGTTTAATTCACATTAATATTACTACCAAGTAATCTTAGCTTTAATTTGAATTTTATTTTATTTTATTTTTATGTTTATTTTTTATTTTTTTTTTATTTTCTTTATTTCCTTTATTTTTGTCTTAAGTTTTATTTTTATTTTTATTTCTTATTTTTTATTTTTATTTTATTTTTTTCGTACGAGGTGAGTTTGAAAAGAAGCAATGGCAGATCCTGTTAGTGCACTGATAGCTTAAGTATCGTCCCTCACGACTCATCTAGTAGTATTGACAAATCAAATGGGCTAACCGTCTATTAAAGCTGCTTCTGCTAATGGAATGCTTTTATCCAACAGAGGAACATGATTTGAACAAGTACAGTATGTGAACAATCGGAACTTCAACAATTATAGAGGCAATCTTATGCCTAACTATTATCATCCGAATTTTTCATATGCTGATATGGAAAACATTTTACAACCTCCTCATGGCTTCAATTATCCAAGAGTTGAGCAAAAACATTCCTTAGAAGACCTCATGAGCACGTTTGTAGCTACAGCTTCAGAGAGGTTTGAGAAGAATGAGTCAAGGCTGGATAACATCAAAACATGAATAGGCAATATAGAGGCAAATATGAAATCTTTAGAAGCACAAATTGGGTTGCTTGTTTCTTCCATGGCCAATCAACAGACATGGGTATTTCCGAGTGATATTGAAGTCAATCCTAATGAGCAATGTCAAATCATAACTTGTAGGAGCAAAAAATAGTTTAAAGACACCTCTCAGAACTTAGGCAGTAAAGAAGATGAAATGGTATTTCAGGAGGAAATAATAATTGAAGAAGAAAACAAAGGTGAATTGATAATGAGAGGTCAAAATGAAGAAGTCACCTTCAGTGTTTTCAGAGCCATGCCGAGCCCTCAAGGTGATGCAGAATGTCACAGGATATATACAGTAGAAAAGAGAGTTGTAAACATGCAGGGTGAATCATTTCAGCAACCTATGAGCATAATACAGTCATGCATAAAAGAAGATTCTCTACAGCTAAACCTGGAACCACTCCCAAAGCACCGTAAAAAGAGGAAAAGAAAGACTAGTGCTCACTTGGAGATGATCTCTGGAAGGTTAAAAAGGAAGTCAGGCCAATTTTACCGAATGTGCAGTCCAGAATTTCCAACTGGGGGAAAATCTACATATCCTGGGGGACCATATATGGATAAATCACCACAGCCTGCCAAACTGTCTTTTTCATGTCATAAGAACCGATGGATACCAAAGAAGAAAGCAGATGACATTACCCGGTTCACTACGTTTAAGCCATCATAACCATTTGGGAGGTTGCGTCTGACTGAAGACGTTAAACATAGCGCTAAGAGGGAGGCAACCCTTTCATTTATTTTATTGTTATTTTTTTACTCTTAATTTTTATTTTATTGTGTGCTATTTACTAAATTGCATGTTATTTATGCAGGTAGCATGAGACACACAACTCCAGCGTAACCAAATTCTAACCAGCAAGAGCCTGATCAACTCCATGCACGGTAGTGTTGTTCCTCACTCTTGTTCTTTAATTTTTTATCTTACATTGAGGACAATGTAATTTTTAAGTTTGGGGGTGTGTGCATGTGGTTTACTTGTTATTTATTTATTTTATTAGAAAAAAATTTATTTTAGTCTTTGATAGTAAAGCATAAATCCTGTGATGATATTGTTTGTTTATGAGTGAAATTTTAGAAACGATAAGTGCCCAATTTACTTTTATCTAATGCCTTGAATTATTGATCTATGTTAGACTCGTAAGCACTTAAAAATAAGTTTTTAGCAGTGAAAACTTAAGTAGTTGACAAGATGACTAGTTGAAGAAATTACATGTCGATGAATGACCGTTTGCTTAGATATCTAACTTGATTTGCTAGTGTTATGAAATATACTATAGCTAAAAAGAAAAATGTCTCTAAAGAAAGAAAATAAACCACCTATATATAACCGATAAGCGTGAAGCTACCCATGGGCGAATATTAGGACCACCATGAGGAGAAATGCTACCTTAAAGGGTATGTGAGTTGAAAAAAAAGAAGTGTAAAAAGAGACAAGAAAAGAAAAGAAAAATCATACCATACTGAGCATGAAATAAAGCAATTATAGAGCATAATTGAGATATCTAGGTTGGTTTGACCCATCGATTCTAATTTTTAAACGAAAGTATTGAGTTGGCCTACTTAGGATCAAAGCTGTGAATGAACCTTTACACACACACATTGTGAGTCTAGCTTAGATAATTTATTCAAGAATTTGGTTTCAAGTTGCAATTGCGTACTTTGAAGGTTCTCTAATTTCATTTATAAGCTTTCTTTGAGGATACATTTATGTGCAACTATCGGGACTATATTTTGTTATTTTATATATTTTTTGCATGATTGTGTGTGAATGACATTTGTGGGTGTCGTCGCTGTAAGCCCTCACGAGACTATAACTCGTCCACTAGGGCCGCCTAGGGGTTTAAAGGCTTATTGCATACGCTAAATGCAATCGTGATCCCTACGAAAATGGCTTAGTTAATTTAGTTGTTTTTAATTGTTTATTTGAATTTAGTTTTTATTTTATCTTTTGCTTGGGACTAGCAAAACCTTAAGTTTGGGGGTATTTGATAAGTGTGGTTTATACCCACTTATTACGGTATTTTTAGCTTACTGTTTTGTTTTATTTGGAAATATTTAAAAGTCATTTATAGTTTATTTTCTGATTTATTTGTTGGAGCATTAATACATGGATCTGGGAACAATGCACGTGTTTTGGGCACATACGGGAGCATATGACACAACCCATGAGCAATTCATCACTCGCGTTATAATTCCATTGTCTCATTGGCACCAAGGCACCACCAAACTAATTACACAAGGCGCCTTGGCGCCATATTGCCCAAGATATCATGGCGCCAGTGGAGCAAACAAAACAAAGGCGCCATGGCGCCTCTAGCACACAATCTGCCCATACATAATCCCGAGGATTTGGCGCCAAGGCGCCAATTAGATTAGCTGTAGCGCTGCGGCAGAGTCAGATGCATTCCGGGATTTGTGATTTTAGGGTTTTTAAGATCCCTAATGATACCCAATGACTCCCTGCCTCCACTATAGATATAACAGTTCGTCCAGAATTAAAAGGGGGAGGCTAATACACATCACAAAACACATAAATAAATATTTTTAGAGATCCAAGAAGAGGATTGAAGAGCGACAAGAGGATACAAAGGCTGTGACATCCGAGGAGGAAGAGATTTAATTCGGGTTTTATCTTCTTGTTTCTTTCTTAGAACTCTGATGATTTCCATTAGATTCATGACTTGTTTATTGTTGTTTTTATCTATTGTCATGAACTAACTCCTTAATTATGGAGAATGATGTAATCTATGATTGAACCTTGTATTATGTTTGTCGATTTTGTGATGAAGTTTTATTGATTTATTTATATTCTTTTAAGTTTAATGCTTCTTGATTGCTGGCCACAATTGAAGATGATGAATGTTTAGAATCTATCACTCAAGAGAGGGGATTTTGAATAAATCTAGAGAATATAGTCTATGATTTTATAGAGTTCGAGAGAATATGTAGTCCTTTGAAGTCGTTAACATAGAATCATAAATCGTAATGAGTTGTTAACTATTGGATTTTTATAGAGATATCGAAATCTATGGTTAATGATATTTTCACTCGGCACGAGAGAGGGTGGAAATTTTCGGAATTTTGACTTATAAATAATATAACTCAACATGGTAATTGGCATAACAAATACATAGGCGACAGCTAGGTGAAATCAGGATCCAGAATCTTTATCGTATTAGTTCCTCCTATCTAAATATTTTTATATTTTATTTATTTATAAAATTTTTTTATTATTTGTCGTCTAAATAAAGTTAGGATTATCAATTGTAGTACTTAGTGCGAGTTAACACAATCCGTGTGGGTTTGACACTCTTTCACTGATTTATACTAAAACTTGACACCGTACACTTGCGGTGTGATATAAATATATCACAAGAAAACCACTCAGTTTTTATTAAAATTTTGGTTCAGTTCAAATCAAACCATTTGCCTACCCTTGTATATGTAGTTACACTCTTATCTGTTAGTATGAATGTGCTTTCAATCCCGAGTAAGAGAAATTATATTATGTGACAATAGTATTATGTCATATTTATATAATAACCTAATAATATCTTACATCGTATGCTAAAATAGTAAAAATAATAATTAAATAAATGATAATTATATATAATAAAACTCTACATATTATATACTAATAAAGTTTAATAAAAATAATGCAACTATAAATTACTTACATGACCAGCATGAAAGTAAGAAAGATTGAAAGCAACTTTGGCCCATCCAGCAAGATTGCCTGCAGTTTTTGATTTTCTAATGGTGATTCATCATAAAAGCAAAAAATAAAATAAAAATTAAGTTGTATGATTTATATGACTAATCTTAATTAAGAATACAAAATGGTTAAACTAATCTTATGGTGATTCATCATTAAAAAAAAAAAAAAAAATCAAGTTGTATGATTACGACTAATCTTAATTAAGAATACAAAATCGTTAAACTATATACGCTATATAGAAAAGCAAATTGGAATATAATTTATGAATTATACCGCGTAAATTTATAATCATATAATCATTCTCTAACTAATGAGGGATTCCTATGAAATGAATGTGACAAAAATTTAAGAAATTTAATTCGAACATGCTTCAAGAGAATCCGTCTTACCGATGAGAATGCAAAAGAAAGGACAGCATCAACTAGGTAGAGAAGCAACAACCCTACATTATTTAGATAATTAGGAAAATCGGAAACCATTGGCGAAAGAGCATATGTTCCATAGATCGTTTGAATAAAGAGATTGCAGATTGCCACCAACGATTTTGAAATTTGAAGCAATTTTGATCGTCCTTGATCTCAGGAAGGTATAAAAACAAAGGATCCATTAGCACAGAAGTCATACAGGACATAAGAGAAATGGAATGTGAAAAAGGCCCTTCTGGTTTATAGAGTTTGAACTTTAAATTAATTTTTTCTGTGACAGAGATAGGATTGCCAGCTGAAGTTGATTCACTTCTGTTTCTTTCATCACCAGAACCCGGAGCTCTTTTTTTCCCCTGAGATAAGTGAGTTTCTACCTTCTTCAAGTTCCTGGGGAACTTGACTTGCTGTAGTTTCTTCTTCTGTAGTTATTTCTTGACACCTGAACAGTAACAATGCTGGTGTAAAGAACATTGATTTTTATGGAGGGAAAAATAAGTTTTCATGATCAACAAAAGAAACAATGACTTACATTATAAAGATTTGGATTAATTGAGAATCGTGCAAGATGAGGATGTGCTTTACATGGAGCATTAGACATAAAAAAACAAATAAAAAAAAAAAAAACAAAAAAAAAAAAAACAAACAAACCGAAATGACCAAAAAGAATGATTAATTTACAAAAATAGTTTTTTTTTTTAGATTAGTTGTAAAAATGGACATTTGACATGTCGAACGCCTGATGAGTGTGTATACTATACACTTTTCAAGTGCATTTATGATTGATTTGTACTTAAATTATATTCTTGAATGTGTTAAATATATTAACATTTATTATTTTACTATTTAGGATGAATTAGATGAAGAATTGAGCAAAACGTAGTGAAAAATCCAAAATTCTCGATTTGCATAAGTGACTTTCTAATTTGCGCAGCTTTCAATATTTTTGTCATAACATTTTCATACGATGTCCAAATGAGGTGATTTAAGTTGTGTTGGAAAGAAAATACTATTATGTAAAATTTTTATAGTTTATGTCGAATATTGAATCGAATTCAATAATGGTCAAAATTGAGATTGAACCTACAAGTAATTCATTGGCACGCCAATGGACTTTAATTGTCACGCCAATGGAAGTTAAAGAGCAACATTAATGCTGAAGACTCTCAATTTGAATAAGAAACTTGATTTTTATGATATATATATCAAAGGAGAATGTATAGGGTTACTTGAGAGAAGTTTTGGGGAGGAAAATAAGCTCATTTGAAGGTTAAAATACAACAACTATTAAAGAACAACCAAGAACAATATGATCAAATAAGGATTAAGAATAGAAGATTGAATAACTTAAAGATTGAAGATTGAAGATTGACGAACTTCATAATTTATTTTCTTATCCATTCTTTATTAACTCTTGATTGTTTATTATATTTAATACGATGATGAATTTGTTTATCTTCTTCATCATGAACTAGATCTTGTTCAAAGAATGTAATGGAATCTAATATGAACTTTTACTAATTGAATCTTTTTATCATTGATTTATGACTTTTTATTTGGATTATTTATCATTTTCTATGCTTAACACATCCAATTGCCTTATCACTAATATGATAAATGTGGTAAACCCCTAGTAACTTGGAAAAGTGAATTTTGATTTAGCCTTGGGAATTGATAACGTGTGATCTCATTCTATTGAGTAGATTTACGTGCAGGATGAGAATATATCTTTAGGACATGTGTAGTCATAGTTAGAACTTGAACTTAATGAGTTTGACTTAAATTAGTTTTTATAGGAATATAAATATTTGAACTAAGTTGAGCGTTTATATTTGACCATCAGAAGAGATTTGTAGATAACTTCGTGTTTTAGATTAATAATTCATTATAGTTGATCGGTTATAAATATGAGATTAATTTTAGGGAATATTGTGGGGAAGTTACGATCATAGGTTCTTCTTATCTTGATATTTTCCCATGCTTATTGTTTGCTTTCCTTTTATTTTACTTTTCTTAGGTAATGGTTCTCTCTTCATAAATATTAGTCTAAATAAGTTTAGAGTTGATAAAATTTTAGTATTAATTAGACAGTAATAAAATTTTTTTATGGGATCAATATTTTTATACTACTTATGCGATACGTGTTTGCGTGATATACAAAATTATAATCAATGCCGAATCCATTAACGATCAACAAGAAGTTGACAAGCAATTAACATGTCCGATTGTTTGTTTTGAGTGACATATTCAATTATCTATTTAGATAAGGATAAGTAAAAAAAAAATATTAGAAATCCAAAAATCCTTTACCAACCGTTGGTTTAGTTGGAACGTTAAATGTGCTTAAAATTTGAAAAAAAAAAACGAACGAACCTAATAGGTCATGAATGAAAAAAAATCGAATTAATTTCGGTTTAGTTCTATTTCTTATCCAGTGAATTTTCTTTCATGAAAAAGAATCAAACCGTGTCCACCCAATTTTTGTTGAAATACACAAAATTTAGCCACACAAAAAAGATAGCAAGTGTTTTTGTAAATGGACTCCAAATCGCGGCTATGCATGTAAATTTTCCAAATAAATATATTGTAGTCGAATCTCATGATTGCTCCAAGCCTATAGACAAAAAAGAATAGAGCATAGCACGGCCGACGAAATTGTAGATAGAATTTTTTCAGAAAAAAATATATTTTTTTTTAATTGAGGGATGATCCAACACTTTCCAAACTAAACCGGCCGTCTGCAAATAGGGATTATTAAATTTTTGCAAGTTTTGAAATACGTAAATGAACCATTGTTCGAGTTCGTCAGAACTAACTCTGTTCGACAAACTTATCGACTTTGGTTCAATTGCCTCTTGAGTGCAAATTCGGAGCAGTTTCTCTAACAATCAAATGATATTAATTAGATACCATTTTTATTGCTACAATTATTCTTACAGTTCTCGATAGCTAAATTATGGATGGTAAAAATCTTTACAGACTCGGGGTTCCGTGAGGATTCGAAGTCCCAAAACATATAAAAACTTGAGTTGGGCTTGACATCTGAATCGGGAATGGGACCGAGGCCCATATATTTTCCAATGTTTTTAACTTTTTTAAATAATTAAAAAATGTACAGAAAACAAACAAAAGTTCCATTTTCTAATATTTGCACATAAAAGTTGAAAATTAACAATAAAGTAAGTGGGGATCTGATCACTATTTATTCATCATTCTTATTCGGGGATAATGGGGAATACTCCTATTCGGGAAATTCGGGGTTCGGGACAAGTTCGATAATTTTTTAATAAATTGGGTTCCAATTCAGAGATCATGGTCCCCGTCCCGAACCCGCCTCATTACCATCCTAAGCTCAATTAACTTCCAACCTACGTTGTTGTTTTATGACAAGATACGATTTTTTACGTCTTCATCAACGTGGTCAATTATCTGTTTTAGGTATGTGAGAGAGGATTGAGTCCCGTATTTCCTGTATAAATTCCAACAAGAAACCTTACTTACGTGGGACTGTAATTGAAATCAACATTATATGCAGAATTATTGTGATAGATGGATTCGAATCCATGTGCTTAAGACATATATGGATTTTAAATGCACATTCAATACTATCAAGCCAAGTTGGCGAAGCAAGAAATACGGGACTCCGTCCTCCAATATTCAAAATAGACAAATGTGACACGTAGACGAAGGATCGTAGATAGAATGACAGCGGGTAGGGTTTGATGCAAATTTATCATTACCAAATCTGTACCCGCATATGTAAATAAATTATCAAACTTACATCATACTAATGGAGTTGGTGCTTGTAGTGCCAATCTGATTTGTACATTTTATTATTTATTAATAAAATAACTACATTTTTCATTTCATACCTTATTAATGGTATTGTCATTATACGTATTAGATTGATTTATGGATATGCTAAGAATGACATCAACCTTAGAATAGTTTTGACACTGGGTGTAAACTATTCTTCAATTAAATATTTATAGTCGTTGGTTTTGGAATACGATCGAATTCCTATAACCCTAAAGACTAGCACATGTTGTATATTGGAATTAGAGTTCCAATGATTTAACTAGATGTACCATGAGTTTTAGAAACTCTTATAGACATGTGGGTATTGGTTGAAGCGAATACTGAATTACTCATAGATGATTCCTAATAGTTGGAAGTACACACCACCGTCAATAGGAATCTCCTCGAGTCGAGTAGCATATGTAATCCTTTGACTATAGGATAGTGATAAGTGCACAAAAGTGTACTTTGAATGCTACTAACTCGATTTAATTATCATGTACTTAATATTAATTAGAGTTTATTTTGTGCTTTGTTATTAGGAAGCAATGGAATATGGATATTGGAGCAATTACGCATGTTTTCGGGATCTTGCAGAAGCATCGGATGCGCGCAGGAAGCAAGCAGAGACCACAAGACTCAAATCCTGCAAAACCCGCATGTGCGTCGCGATGCGGAGATATTTCCAGGATGTTGTTAATTCTTATTCTAACGCGAATCAGCGTTTTGGGACTTTTCTATATAAACCCAACTTCGTCCTAAACCCTAAAGGAGAAAATCAGGGAGAAACAGAGGAGAAACATAAACAAAGAGCCACACACATAAGATTGAGAGAGAAGAATGAAGGACCTCAAAGACAAACATGCCGTCACTCCGATCCATTCAGGTTGTATCTCTATTCCGCATGGAGAACTAATCTCCTAGGCAAAGCTAATGATCAACTCTTGTATTTGAATTTATATGTTTATGTTGTTGATTTCTTAAGAACCTTTTTAACATTTAATATAATTTATGGTTGTTATTTTCTATTATCTTTCGATTCTTCAACCCACATACTAAGTGTGCATCTGGAGGAAGCCTTCAACACCATGGACAGGTACGGTATGAAGTTGAATCCTACTAAGTGTGCATTTGGTGTTGCTTCAGGGAAATTCCTGGGATATGTAGTCACTCGACGAGGAATAGAAGCGAATCCGAACCAGATCAAGTCAATCCTCGAAATCCCCTCACCTTCCAGCCCAAAGGACGTCATGCGACTAGCAGAGAGGATTGCGGCACTGAACAAGTTCATCTCCCAGTCTACAGACAAGAGTTTTCTATTCTTCTCATGTTTAAAAAAGGCCAACAGCTTCGAGTGGACTACCGCTTGTGAAGAAGCGCTACAAGGACTCAAGCGATATCTTACCACTCCATCTTTGTTGTCAAAGCCACTCGACAACGAGAGGCTCTATCTCTACCTTGGAGTTTCAGAACACGCGGTTAGTATAGTATTAATCAGAGAAGAGGTGGATGCTCTACTCCTAGTCTACTACGTAAGCAAAGCAATGCTAGGAGCAGAATCACGCTACCCGTTAATGGAGAAGTTGGTATTCGCTCTAATTACGGCTGCAAGAAAGCTCCGACCCTACTTTCAGTAACATCCGATCACGGTATACACGACTTATCCTTTGAGAAGCGTACTCTATAAACCAGAACTATTAGGGAGATTAATGAAATGGGCAATTGAACTTGGGGAACATGATATTACGTACCTGCCTAGGACCGCCATCAAATCTCAAGCACTGGCGGACTTCGTGGCCAACTTCACACCCGGTCTACTTACTGCAGCTGAAATTGAAGTTTGCTCCATCCACTCGATAATTCCGTGGAAACTCGCAGTCGACGGGTCCAGTAACAAAAAAGGGGTGCGGCCTTGGGGTAATGATTACCACTCCGAAAGGTGACATTCTATAACAAGCAATCAAGTAATGTTTTAGGGTAACCAACAACGATGCAGAGTACGAGGTACTGATTACCGGGTTATCCTTAGCCAAACAACTTAGAGTTAGAAAGGTAGATGTTAAGTCTAATTTACAGTTGATTGTCAACCAGATCCATGGGTCCTATCATGCACGAGGTCTACAGATGGCATCCTACTTAAAAAAGGTAAAGGATATTCAGTCGACATTTGAGGAATTTACCATAACCCAAGTCCCAAGAAGCGAGAACTCCCAAGCGGATGCTCTGGCCACCCTTGGATCAACGATGGAGGGAGACAGACCACGCACAATACCAGTAGTATATCTGAACTGGCCAGTAATTTGGAAGGAAGAAAGAATGGTTGCATCGGTTGATTCAGTCGACACTTGGATGTCACCAATAGTTAGATATTTGTGAGAATGTGTGCTTCCAGATGATAAAATCCAAGCCAGAAAAGTCCAGAGAGAGTCTTTAAGGTTCGCAATATTCGACTGTCAGCTGTTAAGGAGATCATTTTCGGGACCTTATTTGAAGTGCCTCACACACGACGAAGCGAAGTATATGTTGACGGAGCTACACGAGGGGGAATGTGGTAACCACTCCGAAGGTAGGAGCTTAGTTCTTCGAGCCCATTCGACAGGATACTACTGACCGACGATGAGGTCCGAATCAGCTGAATTCACTAAAAAGTGCGACAAATGTCAAATGTTTGCTCCAATTTCACATGTCCCATCAGAAAAACTCAATCCAACCTGTCTCTTTGGCCGTTCATGAAGAGTGGAATGGACATCGTAGGAAAACTCCCAGCCGCACTAGGCCAGCATGTCTACATGCTTGTGCTGACAGATTAATACTCGAAGTGGATCGTGAATCATTGACCAGAGTATGCGATAAAGAGGCATAAATATTCATCTGGAAGGATATCATCTGTCGGTTTGGCATACCGAAAGAAATAGTGACTGACAATGGTTCGCAATTCACCATCTATCACTTTCAAGACTTCTGCAGGAATTGGGGCATAAAGTTGAGCTTCTCAACCCTACGCTTTCCACAAGCGAACGACTAGGCCGAGTCGTCCAACAAAATGATTCTGAATACTTTGAAGAAGAGATTAGAGAAGGCTAAAGGCACTTGGGCGGATGAACTTCCAGGGGTGTTGTGGTCCTATAGGACGACAGCACGATGTTCGACAGGTGAAACCCCCTTCACACGGGCATTTGGAACGGAAGCTGTAATACCAACTGAATAAGCCATCACGTCTCAACGCTACCAATGGATCGACGAAGAACTGAATCGACAGCTCATGAATTTCAATCTTGACACGATTGATGAATTAAGGGACCGAGCTTCTATTCGACTGCCTGCTCACCAACAGAGGATAGCTAGATTCTTCTACAAAAACGTCAGGAGCAGAACATTCAAGGAAGGAGATTGGGTCCTACGCAGAGTCTTCCAAAACACAAAGGAGATTGGAGATGGTAAGCTAGGACCAAACTGGGAAGGTCTGTACCTCGTCATAAAAATTTTCAGGTGAGGAGCCTACAAGCTACAAATCTTGGAAGGGACTCACGTACGCAACAGTTGGAACACCGTTCATCTTAAGCGATTTATCTGGTAACACTTACAATATTTTGTTATTTTTTCAAAGTAGTTGTCTTTCGCAATATTGATTGTCTTTCAAAAATATGAAATAAAGAAATTTGTAGAAGTCATTTGACTGATTGAAATAAAAGTTCATTAGTATCATTCATTAGGGACTCTTCTTCTTAACAAAATTTCATTAGTATCATTCATTACGGACTCTTCTTCTTAACAAAAACCTTAAGCACATTAGAATGTAAAGTTCTCAAACTTCAAAAGCACTGGCTGGATCTTCTTCAGCAGCCGCAGGAACACTGGTAGGAACATCTTCTTAGATTTCAGGCTCAATCCTCGCTTCAATATCGACCACAGCCGGTCCAACTTCCTCTTTTTCCTTCAATCGTTCCTCTACCCCTCCCATTTCAGGAATTTCCATTGACTCTATCTCATCTTTTCTTGACTCGATTTCATCATATGTTTCTTCTTCACCATCCTCAATCGACGAGGAAAACCCAGCTACACGTCTTTCGTACTCTCGAATCCACTTCTCAGGCTTCCAGTCGACATGCTTCACAACAAGATATTCCTTCATCAAATCATATTTGTCTTTCATCATAGAGTCGATGGCTATATCCTCCATTTGCTCTAGCAATTGTTCGTTTTCCTTCCTCACATTCTCAAAACTTTGCTTATAGTTGCCGATCGTTAATTCAGACGTTTCCTTCTCTATTTTCAAAGTAGCCTTAACTTCCTTCAACTCCTTCTCCAGCCCTTTTTCCTTTCTTTGTGAAGCAGCGAGCCCAGACTTCAGCTCTGAAGCTTCATTCCTCACCACTGATAACATTTTTTTTAAGCTCCTTGATCCTTCGTTGACTCGACTCCGCATTCTTTCGAATGTATAGACTACATTCCAATTCCTAAAAAAAAACCAAGTTAGAGATCATTCGACCAAAAAAAAAAATTTGTTATACACACTTGATAGTTCAGAGTTATGGCTTTCCTTATAGCCTCTACTCGACCAATTTACGTTAGCCTTTCTTCATCCCCCTCTAGAAGAATCCTATCCATAAATGAATCTATGCTTGAGGGATCAGATATTGCAGTTGACTCGCGAGGAACTTTTAAAATAAGATTGTCGACATCTTCCTCCACCCCGGCAATAGATTTCCTTTTCTTCCCTGCCGAAGTCATTTCAGTCGATTTCCCCTTTTCTGCAACAGCTTCACTTAGGACGATTTCTTTGGGTTGGGGACCAGTTATTTTCTCGACTTCCGGTTTTTTCACTTTCAGCTTCCTTGCCTTCTTCTGGTTCTTCATTTCATCGAGTGAGAATACTGTAAATGGTCTAGTCATCATGTCCTATGCGCATAAAAGTTCCTTGGGTTTTAGAGGCTTTTGAAATTTAGGCTCTCCGTATAACTCTCGACATGATCATCCATAATTTATCAGGGGTAATATATCCTTACAAAAGGCCAGAAGTGTACCTTCTCCTTCTCGGCTGTAAATATCCCTGCACAACAGAGTCGCCCTCAATCTTTTCTCCACTAAGATAGTTTTATAGTTTCTTTCTTCAGCCGGCAAAGCTAAAATCACTTTGGTGTTGGAAATTATTCGATTAGTCAAGACAAACGATCTATTTCGTAAAGGATCTGCAATGAAAAATACACGGTTATTCCAATTTATAAATAAGATTCAAGGATTAAAAATTTCAAAAAATAAATGCTACTCACTCAATGAACTCCAATACTCTGGGATTCGACCAACCCCAGCCGATCCAAATATACCATCACCCTTTGCAAAGAAATAATCAGATTGCCAATTCCATCTATCATTAGTCGGTAATCCGGTAACTAAATGTGTCTCCTCTAACGAAGAATCAGGGTATATCTTCCTTTCTCCTTCAAGTGTTCTTTTAGGTAGTATGTGGCCAAGACATCATTCACTTCAAAAAAATACTCATAACTCGAAAGATATGCACTCAATCGACAATAAAATCATTCAAGCATTAGGCATCAGCTGAGAGGGAGCAACCTCAAAATGATCCAGAACCTCCCAAACTAATCTTGGTATAGGGAACCTCAGCCCATCAGTGAATGGTCGCACGTAGAATCCCATCCACCCCGAAAATTTATAGTCAATCCGTTCACTCCACAAAAGTACTGATAAGTGTGGTTTATGCCCACTTATTACGGCATTTTTAGCTTACCGTTTTGTTATATTTCGAGATATTTTAATATTATTTATAGCTTATTTCATGTTTTATTTATAGGGACATTAATACATAGATCCTGGGAAAATTACACGTGTTTTGGGAATCATACGGGAGCATAGGACACAACACATGAACAATTGCATCATTTGCGCCACGGAGCACAAGACCCAGCCAAGTTCCCGAGAGAAAGGTGCCTTGGAGCCACAATTGTTCATTAATAAGGGCGCCAAGGCGCCCATTGTTGTCAAAGCAATGGCGTCAAGGCGCCATCAATATCAAGAGTCAACAGGCGCCTTGGCGCCACTCTTGTTCATTAATAATGGCGCCATGGCGCCACAATGGAGAATAAAGGCGCCATGGCGCCACAATGGAGAATAAAGGTGCCATGGCGCCCACAAGCCATACAATTTCCCGAGAGTTCAGCGCCCAGGTGCCCACTTGCAAAGCCACGACGCTCCGAAAGAATACACGCGTATTCCAGGAATTAATTATTAGGGTTTGTAAGATCTCTAATAATACCCAAAGACTCTCAGCCCCCAGTATAAATAGAACAGTTCATCCAATACTCAAGGGAGGCTAATACACTGCGCAAAACACAGAATTAAATATTTTTAGAGATCCAATGAGAGGATTGAAGAGCGACAAGAGGAGACAAAGGCTGTAATATCCGGAGAGGAAGAGATTCAATTCGGGTTTTATCTTCTCATTTCTTTCTTAGAATTCTAATGATTTCCATTAGATTCGTGGCTTGATTATTTATTGTTTTATCTTTTGTCATGAATTACTCATTAATTTTGGAGAATGATTGTAATCGATGCTTGAACCTTGTAATTGATTATTAATTTTGTGATGAAGTTTTGTTGATTTATTGATATTCTTTTGAGTTTAATGCTTTATGTTTGTTGGCCATAAATATGATGATGAATGTTTAGAATCGATCACTCGAGAGAGGGGATTTTGAATAGATCTAGAGAATATGACCTAGTATTTTATAAAGTTCGAGAGAATCTGTAATCCTTTGAAGTCGTTAAAAGAGAATCACAAATCGTAATGAATTGTTAACTATTGGATTTTTATATAGATATCGAAGTCTGTAGTTGATGATATTTTCACTCGGCACTCGAGAGAGGGAGTGGATAATTTCAGAGTCTTGACTTATAAACAATATAACCGAACAAGAATTAATTGGCATGACAAATACATAGGTGACAGCTAGGTGAAATCAGGATCCAGAGTCTCTATCGTATTAGTTCCTCCTATCCTATTTTATTGTATTTATATTTATTTATTTAATTACATCTTTATTATTTATCGTTTAAATAAAGTTAGGATTATCAATTGTAGTACTTAGTGCGAGTTAACGCAATCCCTGTGGGTTCGACACTCTTTCACTGATTTATACTAAAACTTGACACCGTACACTTGCGGTACGATATAAAAATATCACAACAAGTTTTTGGCGCCGTTGCGGGGATTGTTTGTTTAATTCACATTAATACTACTACCAAGTAATCTTAGCTTTAATTTAGATTGTTATTTTTATTGTTATTTTTATTCTTCATTATTCTTATCTTAAGTTTTATCTTTATTTTTGTTTTTGTTTTTATTTCTTATTTTTTATTGTATTTTGTTTCGTTTTGTTTTATAATTTTTTTTCATACGAGGGGAGTTGAAAAAGAAGCAATGGCAGATCCTGTTAGTGCACTGATAGCTCAAGTATCGTCCCTCACGACTCATCTAGAAGTATTGCCAAATCAAATGCGCCAACAGTCTATTGAAGTTGTTTCTGCTAATAGAATGTTTTTACCCAACAGAGGAGCATGATTTGAACAAGTACAGTATGTGAACAATTGGAACTTCAACAACTGTAGAGACAGTCCTATGCCTAATTATTATCATCCGAATTTTTCATATGCTGATATGGAGAACGTTTTACAACCTTCTCATGGCTTCAATTATCCAAAAGCTGAGCAGAAACCTTCCTTAGAAGACCTCATGAGCACTTTTGTAGCTACAGCTTCAGAGAGGTTTGAGAAGAATGAGTCAAGGCTAGATAACATCGAAACACGAGTGGGCAATATAGAGGCAAATATGAAATCTGTAGAAGCACAAATTGGGTTGCTTGTTTCTTCCATGGTCAATCAACAAGCATGGGTGTTTCCGAGTGATATTGAAGTCAACCCCAATGAGCAATATCAAATCATAACCTGTAGGAGCGGAAAAGAGTCTAAAGGCACCTCTCAGGACTTAGGCAGTAAAGAAGATGAAGTGGTATTTCAGGAGGAAACAGTAACAGAAGAAGAAAACAAAGGTGAATTGATAATGAGAGGTCAAAATGAAGAAGTCACCTTCAGTGTTTTCAGAGCCATGCCGAGCCCTCAAGGTGATGCAGAATGTCACATGATACATACAGTAGGAAAATGAGTTGTAAACACGCAAGGTGAATCATTTCAGCAGCCAATGAGCATAATACAGTCATGCATAAATGAAGATTCTCTGCAGCTAAACCTGAAACCACTCCCAAAGCGCCGTAAAAAGAGGAAAAGAAAGGCCAGCTCTCACTTAGAGATAATTCCTGGAAGATTAAAACGAAAGCCCGAGCCAATTTTACCGAATGTGCAGCCCAGAATTCCCAATTGAGGGGAAATCTACATATTATGGGGGACCATCTATGGATAAATTACCACAGCCTGCCAAGTTGTATTTTTCATGTCATAAGAACCGGTGGATACCAAAGAAGAAAGCAGATGAGATTACCCGGTTCATTACGTTTAAGCCACCATGACCATTTGGGTGGTTGCGTCTGGCTGAAGACGTTAACTTAGCGCTAGCGGGGAGGCAACCCTTGCATTTCTTTTATTATTATTTTCTTTACTTTTAATTTTTATTTTATTTTATTGTGTGCTATTTATTAATTTGCATGATATTTATGCAGGTAGCACGAGACACACAACGCCCGCGCAATCAAATTCTAACCAGCAAGAGTCTGATCAACTCCATGCACGGTAGTGTTGTTCCTCACTCTTGTTCTTTAATTTTTTTTTATTACATTGAGGACAATGCGAATTTTAAGTTTGGGGGTGTGTGTATGCTGTTTACTTGCTATGTAGTTGTTTAAATTTTTTAGGAAAAAAAAAATTGTTTCAGTCTTTGATAGTAAAGCATAAATTATATGATAATATTGTTTGTTTATGAGTGAAATTTTAGAAACGATAAGTGCCCGATTTACTTTTATTTGATGCCTTGAATAATTGATCTATGTTGGACTCGTAAGCACTTAAAAATAGTTTTTAGCAGTGAAAACTTAAGTGGTTGACAATGTGACTAGTTGAAAAAATTACATGTCGATGAATGACTGTTTGCTTAGATATCTATCTTGATTTGCTAGTGTTATGAAGTATGGTATAGCTAAAAAGAAAAATGTCTCTAAAGAAAGAAAATAAACCACCTATAACCGATAAGCGTGAAGCTACCCATGGGCGAGTATTAGGACCACCATGAGGAGAAATACTACCTTAAAGGGTATGTGAGTTGAAAAAATGTGCAAAAAGAGAAGAAGAAAGAGACAAGAAAAGAAAAGAAAAATCATACCATACTGAGCACAAAATAAAGCAATTACAGAGCTTAATTGAGATATCTAGGTTGGTTTGACTCGTCGATTCTAATTTTTAAACGAAATCATTGAGTTAGCTTACTTAGGAATCAAGCTGTGAATGAACCTTTACACACACACACTGTGAGTCTAGCTTAGATAATTTATTCAAGAATTTGGATTCGAGTTGCAATTGCGTACTTTGAAGGTTCTCTAATTTCATTTATAAGCTTTCTTTGAGGAAAATTTTATGTGCAACTATCGAGACTATCTTTTGTTAATTTTTATATTTTTTTCCATGATTGTGTGTGAATGACGTTTGTGGGTGTCGTCACTGTAAGCCCTCACGAGACTATAACTCGTCCACTAGGTCCGCCTAGGGGTTTAAAGGCTTGTTGCATATGCTAAATGCAATCGTGATCCCTACGAAAGTGGCCTAGTTAATTTAGTTATTTTTAATTATTTATTTGAATTTAGTTTTTATTTTATCTTTTACTCGGGACTAGCAAAACTTTGAGTTTTGGGGTGTTTGATAAGTGTGGTTTATACCCACTTATTACGACATTTTTAGCTTACTGTTTTGTTATATTTCGAGATATTTAAATATTATTTATAGCTTATTTCATGTTTTATTTGTAGGGACATTAATACATAGATCCTGGGAAAATTACACGTGTTTTGGGAACCATACGGGAGCATAGGACACAATACAGGAACAATTGCATCATTTGCGCCCCAGAGCACAAGACCCAGCCAAGTTCCCGAGTGAAAGGCGCCTTGGCGCCACAATTGTTCATTAATAAGGGCGCCAAGGCGCCCATTGTTGTCAAAGCAATGGCGCCATCAATATCAAGAGTCAACAGGCGCCTTGGCGCCACTCTTGTTCATTAATAATGGCGCCATAGCGCCACAATAGAGAATAAAGGCGCCATGGCGCCCACAAGCCATATAATTTCCCGAGAGTTCAGCGCCCAGGCGCCCACTTGCAAAGCCACGGCGCTCCGGAAGAATACACGCGCATTATAGGAATTAATTATTAGGGTTTGTAAGATCCCTAATAATACCCAAAGACTCTCAGCCCCCAGTATAAATAGAACAGTTCATCCAATACTCAATGGAGGCTAATACACTGCGCAAAACACAGAATTAAATATTTTTAGAGATCCAAGGAGACGATTGAAGAGCGACAAGAGGAGACAAAGGCTGTAATATCCGGAGAGGAAGAGATTCAATTCGGGTTTTATCTTTTCATTTCTTTCTTAGAATTCTAATGATTTCCATTAGATTCGTGGCTTGATTATTTATTGTTTTATCTTTTGTCATGAATTTACTCATTAATTTTGGAGAATGATTGTAATCGATGCTTGAACCTTATAATTGATTATTAATTTTGTGATGAAGTTTTGTTGATTTATTGATATTCTTTTGAGTTTAATGCTTTATGTTTGTTGGCCATAAATATGATGATGAATGTTTAGAATCGATCACTCGAGAGAGGGGATTTTGAATAGATCTAGAGAATATGACCTAGGATTTTATAGAGTTCGAGAGAATCTGTAATCCTTTGAAGTCGTTAAAAGAGAATCACAAATCGTAATGAATTGTTAACTATTGGATTTTTATATAGATATCGAAGTCTGTAGTTGATGATATTTTCACTCGGCACTCGAGAGAGGGAGTGGATAATTTCGGAGTCTTGACTTATAAACAATATAACCGAACAAGAATTAATTGGCATGACAAATACATAGGTGACAGCTAGGTGAAATCAGGATCCAGAGTCTCTATCGTATTAGTTCCTCATATCCTATTTTATTGTATTTATATTTATTTATTTAATTACATCTTTATTATTTATCGTTTAAATAAAGTTAGGATTATCAATTGTAGTACTTAGTGCGAGTTAACGCAATCCCTGTGGGTTCGACACTCTTTCACTGATTTATACTAAAACTTGACACCGTACACTTGCGGTACGATATAAAAATATCACAACAAGTACCCTTAGTTCTAGAGAATCAGGGAACCTATACTTGCACCCAAGTTCCCTCAGTAGTTTCCTAGTCATCCGACTAGCGCGATTCTTAGATAACAAATTAGTTGGTTCAATCGTACTAGGTAATTCACTCGACTCTCTAATGGCTGGTAAAACCCTTAGTGGTATGGCCTCGGTAGGGACCTCCTGGGATGGTCTAGCCAAAGAAATCATACCAGCCTCGATCAATTCCTGATACGACCAGTCCTTATAGACTTCATCTTCCTTCGTCTCACTCGAAGAAGATCCGACAAAACTATCAATCTTAGCACCTAAACTGCCTAAGGATTCTCCACTCGACATCCTCCAAACAACAATCATATAAACACTAAATTCCCAAGTAAACTACTTCCTAAAGATCAAAACCCACAAACACAATTATGAAAATATTTCCAAAGTTCAAAAGATCAAACAGCCAATTTCACATAAAAACAGCTTAAATCTACACTATGAATGTTTAAAGAAATTGGAGAACAAGAGGTAGTTTTTGAAGAATACCTTGAAACACTTGAGAGCTCTCCTTACTTGGCCTCCAAATGGAATTTTTTATGAATGAAGCAAATGAAGTACCCAAAGCTCTTTTATACACTTTACTCAATTGGCGCCACAAAATCCCGCCAAAAACTCCTCGTAATTCACACTAGGTTGCAACAAATGACTGGAGAGAGACTTGGGAACAATCCAAGTGTTGAATGAGGAACGATATGAAGAACAGACAAGAGAAACAATGTCATTTGACATAATACACTTTGAAGTTTTGAACATCCTTAATATATGACATAAATCAATAAGTACATGGAATTCACCCTTTTCATATGACATGTCGAGTGAAGTTACTCCTGAACCATCATTTGGTTCAGTCGACCAGGGACATCCCCCAGATGACTCTAGTCGAGTCAAATAGAATTATGGAATTCACTCTGCTCATACGATATATCGAGTGAAGTTACTCCTGAACCATCATCTGGTTCAGTCGACCAGGGACATCCCCCAGATGACCCTAGTCGAGTCAAATAGAATTATGGAATTCACTCTTCTCATATGACATGTCGAGTGAAGTTACTCATGAACCATCGTCTGGTCCAGTCGACCGGAGACACCCCCCAGATGACTCTAATCGAGTCAAATAGAATTATGGAATTCACTCTGCTAATACGACATGTCGAGTGAATTTACTCCTGAATCATCATCTGGTTCAGCCGACCAGGGAAATCCCCCAGATGACTCTAGTCAAGTCAAATAGAATTATGGAATTCACTCTGCTCATACGACATGTCGAGTGAAGTTATTCTTGAACCATCATCTGGTTCAGCCGACCGGGGACATCCCCCAGATGACTCTAGATGATTCAAATAGAACTATAGAATTCACTCTGCTTATACGACTTGTCGAGTGAAGTTACTCATGAACCATCACCTGGTTCAGTCGACCGGGGACATCCTCCATAGGACTCTAGTCGAGTCAAATAGAATTATGGAATTCACTCTACTCATACGACATGTCGAATGAAGTTACTCCTGAACCATCACCTAGTTCAGTCGACCGAGGACATCCCCCAAATGACTCTAGTCGAGTCAAATAGAATTATGGAATTCACTCATTTCATATGACATGTCGAGTGAAGTTACTCCTGGAGCATCACCTGGTTCAGTCGACCTGGGACTTCCCCCAAAAGACTCATGTCAAATCAAATTGAGTAGACTCGTGTCGAGTCATGTAGAGACATGGACTTCCCTTAGTTCATGTGTCATATCGAGTCTAATGAATTTGAGGGCATCCCCCAGAAGACTTTCACCGAGTCAAAACAAGTTATGGGCTCCCTTCAGTCCAGACGACATGTCGAGACATACACTCACTTCATACGATATGTTGTGGCAAAATAAATATGAGTCAACTCCTGAACCCATGCCTGATTCAAATAGACTTGACACCCCATGGGATTCATGTCGAGTCAAACGAGGCCTGAAATTTCCTTCTTCAATCCTTATGACTATGTTGATTGAGGCTATCTCCAGAACCATAAAATATGCCGATCAATCAGGATCACCCAATGAAGGATTTAGAGCAAGGGCAATTGAAGTCAGATTCACCATATTGATTAACTTTGAGCTCCCACCAGGATCAGCAAAACAACTGTCAGTGTCCCGATTTGCTCGACATAAGCAATGATACTCTCCAACTCTAGGACTTCCAGACTTAGAGAGTATGGGACAAACTGTATAGGCTAAATTTGGGCCCAAGGGCATAACAGTCATTCCGCTCTTGGGGCCAATCACGAAACCAAAGCCCCGAGGCCCACCATTAGATCTAATTTGAGGAGTCAGCTTTGGGTTGAGAGGCCAGACCAGCCCAAAGCCCATCATCACGGATTTAACAGTTCAGGAAGGCCAACAGATTCATGAGTAATTAGATTAGGAAAACGCCTTCAGTAATGGACTCCATTAATTCGACAGTTACAGTCATAAACCCCATCATTAACACATCCAACGGGAAGAAGAAATTTAAATGATCCCACGTCAGAAGGGCCTATAACATAGAAGAGTCATGGCATAAAGTGGGAATCCAAGAACACACGACACTACCCCTATCATCAGAGAAATCATTGTACCATGCTCTCACGAAAAATAAACGGAGACTGAGGTAACTTTAGGCCTAATTCCCCTTACACTCGACTTATTCACATTACTGAATTGAACTTCGGAGCGCCTACGGCTCCCACTACACCGGTGGGCAGTAACCTCCTCGCTTTTTCTACCCTTATTTTGCAGGTTCGCTAGTGCCCCTTATTCGAATTCTCGATTGTGGACCTCGGCCGAAATCCAGCATCCATACTAACTCGATTAACTGTAGTAAATATAATGTAATTAGATTGTCTAATTATATACTCACATATATTTAGTATATTACTAATATGATTAATAAATAATTTGTCATAAATGAAAACTGTATTAAATTGTTTAATATAATGTTTTCTAGAATTATTTTATATGAGATAATCAAATTGTGATTATAAGATAATCAAGTTAGTAATAATTATAAGATAATTATTATATCACAATTAAGATAATTACATCATTATTAATATGATGATTTTTTAATTGCCTCGGAGCAAGCCCATATAGCTTGCCATACTCTCCAACATTTTATGTCTATTAGGTATGACCTAATACAAATTTGCTTTGTCATTTGTGTTATACATCTTATGCTTTGATATGACCTTCACATTTATGTGTTTGCCATTACAAGAAAATATTAGTAACTTAATGACAAGAGTAGTTGGTTTTGAGAGAATAAAATCTCTTCCATCTCCACTCAATGGTTGAGTAAGCATATTCATCATTTACACAAAATTGAGAGAGGTGGAGAGAAATAGAAATCCAGAAAAGTTTCTTCAATAGTTGAGAGAAAATTTATTTTCTCAAGTGTCGAGAAGTGAAAGGAAATTAGAGTGAGTTAGATATTGATATTCTTCATTCAATATTTCTTAAAGCCAAAAGATATTGTGACAAGAACTTCTCTAAATAGTTTAGAGATTCATCTTTATGAGTGAAGCCCACACTTCTGTTTGTTGGTTTCGAGTCATAGTTCAGAAGATCGTGTGGTTGATCCTAGCATCGGATCTCAAAGGAATCGAATCGAATTTACTCATTTATTAAACGAATTCATTTTTTCAAACTTGTATTCATTTTAAAACTAATCAAATCGAATGAATAAACGAATCCTAACTCAAATTACCTCCCACACTAAAAGTCCCCCCCTCTCTCTCTTCTTTTCTCCTCAATTGCAGTGCTGTTTCTTTCAAACACCTTTAATACCCTTAGAGTTGTGGAATGATCGTAAAGCTAGTTTGTGACATTTCCGCTCTCCGAGAACTTCGATTTGGCGGATGACTCGGCCCGTGAAATGAAGTGACAAGCCATGATCAGAATACCCATTCCCGCACGTCTCTCTCTCTTTTCCGTCGTCTGCCGGCATTTCTGCCGTCGCCGTCTAACGCCTACAATAATGGCAATAACGATAATTTTTCAAGTCATTTAACAATGCACAAATGTCAATTTGAGGCACATGCGTGCATGATTGAGCACCAAGATTGGTTCTTTGAAAGTTCATATGGCGTATAGCCACTTATCAGATGCATGAATCAGGTACCAATTACTACCAAGATGATTATATATGATCGTACGTAGATGCCTTTTAATTTGGAGAAATGGGACTAGTTAACCACTTTGTTAACAGTAGATGATGATGGAAGTTATATTGATCTTCAACCACCGGAAGTTGTCATCAGGACAGCTGCCACGCCTGCAAATGCTAGCAAGCCTTTAGAATTTTATTTGATAACTAACTTCAATTTCAATTTTCTGTGTTTATAAATTAATTTTTATTTTTTACTAAATGATATGTAATATTGATGAACTTAAACCCTTAAATATTTTGATGAAAGCTTCCAACGTTCCAATCCAATAAGACCATAGTACAACTATTTTTTTCAGTGTGTAACAGGTAGTAAAATGGGTATGTGACAACCAACATCGTCTCGTAATTTTTATTTTTTTTTAAATTTTTTTGATTATCTTGTGTGTTTTTATGAGTCGATATGTTAAATGATGAGCCAATGTGTATAAATTGATTGGTCCAATGTTTGAAAAGCAAGATTTCGTGGACGTTAATGCTAATGTGCACAATATAATTAAGAGTTACACTAATGAATACCTTTAGGGCATTCATTAAGTATTTATTTTAGGAAAGTTTTAATATAATTTTTTATAGGAAATGAAAAAATAGTCAAAACATTAATTACTGTTTTTTCTTTTTCTCATCAAAATTTTAATAAAATAGATTCTTAATGAGTACTCTCATTAGCATTTTCCTTAATTATATTGTGCACATTAGCGTTAGCGTCACCAAATCTTGCTTCTCAAACACTGGATCAATCAATTTATACACATTGGCTCATCATTTAACATACCAACTCATAATAACACACAAGATAATCAAATTTTTTTTTTTGAAAAAACAATAATTTACGGGACGATGGTGGTTCTCACATATCCATCGTTGCATACTGGAAAAAAAAAAGTTGTACTCTATGGTCTTATTGGATTGGAAAGTTGTAAGCTTTCATCAAAATATATTTCTTTTAAGGGTTTAAGTTCTTCAATGGTTTAATTTTGATTATTTTATATTTTTCCTAATGGCCATTTTTGAACACTTTCTGCACAAGTCTTTATACAAAATATAAAAAATCTAACCCATGATTTTTAGTTATAAATTGAATACATTTTCAAAAATATATGAGGACATTTCAAAACAACACATTATACATTATACATTGTAAATTAATATAATGTGTTCATCGTTTAATTTAATGGATTGTAACCGAACCGAATTATCATTATAATATCCCAACCAAACCGAACCAAATCAAATTGAATTTTGACAAAAACTGAATGATATCGAACTCCTAAACTAAACTGTGTCAAAACGGAACTAATTTTTATATATAGAAAAAAATATCGAACCAAACCAAAAATCCTACCATAACTTTCATCCTTTTTGTTCTTGACATAACTCTTCAAGTGTTGAATCTAGCTGCAAAATATGCATATGACATGCAGAATTCATTGTAATAATAGATGCTTGTAAGGAATTACTGTGGATGAAGACATTTGTCTAAGAATTGAGTTTCAAATAGGAGAAGTACACTTTGTACTGTGATAGTCAGAGTGCTATCTACCTTGGGAAAAATTCTATTTTCCACTCAAGGTCAAAACATATTGATGTGAGGTATCACTGGATACGGGATTCCTGAGTTCAAAGCTGTTAGAACTCAGAAAGATTTACACCGATGATAATGGTACTGATATGTTCATAAAAGTTTTACCAAAGGAGAAACTTGAAATCTGTCGTGCCATAGCCGAGATGACAAAACTCTTCATATAGTCAAAGTATGGAGATGTAGAGAACTACGATTGGTGTGATCTCAACTCAGAGTACGTAGGCAGTCATATAGATGCAGCCAGGGGTGGATCCTTTTGAGGATCCGGTTTGGGTGATTGATGCTCGGCTCATATTTTAATGCAAATCTTCACCGAGGGGGAGATTTCACTACAAGAAAAAAGGCCTTTACTGACACTAAGGTTAGTGACACTAGGCTAAAAGTGTCAGAAACGACGTGTAAATGGGCCTATTTCCGTGTTTTTCACTTAAATATCAATAATTACTGACACTATGGTATCAGCGATTTTAGTGTCAGTAATTACTATTACAATAGTATCAGTAAGAAATAAAAAAAAAAACGCGTAGTTGTCTGGAGTCGAACCAACACCTCGCGGAAGTGACGTTTTTCGCATATATTACTGACACTAGAGTATCAGTAAATTTAGTCTCAGTAAATTAATGATACCTTATTACAAATTTACCCTTAAAATTTTCAAATATTTATTAAGTGTATAAGGATATATTAGTAATTTAAGTTTAACTTAAAAATTAAAAGTAAAAAACTAAAAAATCTAAAGACTAAACCTAGCCTCTCTTCTTTCTCTCAAACGAATTTAAAGTTTAAACCCTAAACTCTCTCCACTCCAGCCGCCTCTCGCAGTTGCAGTCGACCAGACCTTCACCATCTCTGCATCTCACCATCCATCGCTTGAGCCGCGACCCATAACCGAGCCTCACTGCAGCTTTGTGCTGTACATAGAAAGGTCTCTATCCAAAAAATTTTGAACCGCGAATGAGTTTGTGAATTGTTATTACATTTTCTTTCCACATATTTGTTATATAACCCAAAAATTGAGATTATCAATTGGAATGTTATTTCTTGAAGATTTCTCAAATTATCTATTATCTTGTAGATTACTTGCACTTCTTTTCATCGCAGTTCTTTATCACGTGTGCAAAATGTGATTGGCTTGACAATAAGCACGTTGTATTTGGGGTAAGTGCTCTAATACTAATCTAGTAATATTTTTCGTTTTTGGTGTGCTAATATATTTTCCAATAAGAATTGCACAACATTTTCTGATGTGTGTTAATAAGAATTTGTTATTTCCGAGAAAGGCTCGCATTAGAAGCTTGGTCAAGGACAGGTATTGATGTATGATGTATATTGTTTTACTTTTACCCCTGTTTTTCAATCATGGATGGTTGTGTCGTGACTCGACAATCTAATTCATATATGAAGGTTCTTTCAATCTTTTGCATGGATGGTTGTGTCATCTAATTCATATTCTTGTTTCTCGATAGTTGTATTTTATGGCTTCTCTGAAATGCTAATTTACTTCTGTTATAGAGGGTGCTGGGAGATGGTCTTTTGGTAGTTAGGAAGATCGAGAACATTGCAGAAAAATAACATTGGATTGGAGCCAATGTTCTTCGTTATTTTACTCTAATGTATGTTTTCTTTAAACCTTTGAAACTAATTATGAAAATTTTATAAACTTACATAGCACAAGGTATATTATGAACAGGTTAGGTACGTAAAATGGACAAAAAATGGATATATTGTGATAGACTTTCCAGTGAATATCGTGTTGGAGTTGATGAATTCTTGGAGTTTGCAATTCTTAATTCTGAAAATCGAATGTTAATTAGATGTCCTTGCGCCCGTTGTTGCAATATGGAGTTTCATACTCCTAAAGAGGTGAAGCTTCATTTGTTTCAGAAAGGCTTTCTCCAAACGTATTTAGTTTGGACTTGGCATGGTGAATCTAAACCTGTATCTCCTTCTGAAAATTGCCAAGACCTTCCACAAAGTCAACGTTTCAGATGTCATGACTATAGTGATAGTTGATATGGTTCAAGATGCGTATGAGCAATGTGATAAAGATCATAGCTCTTTCACAGATATGCTTGAAGATGCTGAAAAGCCATTATATCTAGGTTCTAAACATTCAAAGTTATCGGGTTAATGAGACTGTATAATGTCAAAGGGAATTATGGGTGGTCTGATAAAGGATTTTCAGCTTTGTTAGAAGCTCTTGCTGATATATTACCAAAAAATAATAATCTACCCAGTCTATGTATGAGGCAAAAAAACAATGAAAGTGTTGGGCTTAGATTATGATAAAATACATGCATGTCCAAATGATTGCATTCTTTACAGGAATAAGTTTGCAAATCTTATTGAATGCCCAATTTGTGGACAATCTAGGTGGAAAAGAAAAAATGATGGTTCCAAACAATTGAGAAAAGGGGTTCCTGGGAAGGTGTTATGGTATTTTCCAATTATTCCTAGGTTCAAAAGAATGTTTCATTCACCACAGACAGCTGAAAACTTGATTTGGCATGCAAATAAGAGAATTGAAGACGGCAATCTTCGCCACCCTGCAGATTCACCGGCATGGAAATTAATTGACAATAAGTGGCCTGAATTTTCCCAAGATCCTAGAAATCTTCGTTTAGCTCTCTCAAGTGATGGGGTTAATCCGTATAGCAATCAAAGCACCACTTATAGCTGTTGGCCCGTTACTTTGATAACATACAATCTCCCTCCATGGTTGTGTATGAAGAGAAAGTTTATGATGTTGTCTCTTTTGATATCTGGCCCCAAGCAGCCTGGAAATGATATAGATGTGTACCTACAACCTTTAATCGAGGATTTAAAAACCTTGTGGAATGTAGGTGTTGATGTGTATGATGCATATAAAAAAGAAATTTTCAATTTACGAGCTGTATTGATGTGGAAAATCAGTGACTTCCCAGCATATGGAAACCTATCTGGGTGTACCGTTAAGGGATATTATGCTTGTCCACTTTGTGGGATAGGCACTTGTGCACATTGGTTGCCGCATAGTCGGAAAATGTCTTATATGGGCCACCAACGGTTTCTACCACCTGGTCACTCATTTCAAAAACTAAAAAAAGCTTTCATTGGAAAGAAAGAGTGGGATTCTCCTCCTCAATATTTAAAAGGTCAGGAAATATTTAAAATGGTTGAGCATATTCAAACCAAGTTTGGGAAAAGAAAGATCAAAAAGCGAAAACGTGATGATGGTGGTGGTGAAGGTGAAGGTGATGAAAACATTTTTCTGAAATTGTATAAAAAGAAATCGATCTTCTTTGATTTAGAGTATTGGAAATATTTGTTAGTTCGTCATTTATTAGATGTGATGCACATTGAAAAAAATGTGTGTGAAAACATCTATGGTACAATACTTCATCAAGCAGGCAAGACAAAGGATGGGATTAATGCTAGAAAAGATCTTGATCACCTCAAGGTTAGGGAAAAACTAGTGCCTGACACAAATAGCAATGTCCTACCTCCAGCACCATACACTTTGAGTAAAAAGAGAAGAAAATGTTTTGTGAAACCTTGCAAGGTATCAAAGTTCCAAATGGGTACTCTTCCAACTTTCGTAATCTTGTTTCAATGGATGATTGTCGGCTTCAAGGACTCAAGTCTCATGATTGTCATACTTTGATGCAACAACTACTCCCTTTGGCAATTCGAAATTGTTTGCCAAAAAATATTAGAAATGCCATAATCAGGTTGTGTTTTTTTTCAATTCATTGTGCTCTACGGTAATAAATCCTGATAGTCTTCACCTATTGCAAAAGGAACTTGTTATCACCCTGTGCTTACTTGAACAGTACTTCCTACCCAATTTCTTTGACATCATGATCCATTTGACTGTCCATCTAGTTGAACAAGTTAGGTTATGTGGGCCAATTTTTCTTCTTTGGATGTACCCTTTTGAGAGATATGAAAAGACTTAAAGGTTATGTTCGTAACCGCAACCACCCTGAAGGATGTATTGCTGAAAGTTATGTTGCTGAAGAAGCACTTGAATTTTGTGCTGATTACTTTGCAAATTGTGATTCCATTGGACTACCAACTGGTTGTCTTATTGATTTTACAATCGAAAGGCCATTAGGATATGCACACATAAAGAAGTAGATGCCCATATGTTGAGGCAAGCACACCTTTGTGTTCTAATGAATACCCCTGAAATCCAATCATTAATAGGGTATGTTTGTGTCTAATTTTTTTTAATTTATAAGTTATTTGTTTATTAATATTTGTATAACATTTGGTGTCACTATAGGGAGCATATTCGATATTTGCAATTAAAATACCCCCGTCAGTCAAAGAAACCTTTGTGGTTGCAAGCTGAACATACTCGCACATTTTGTGATTGGGTTGAAAATAAGGTTTGTAGTGGTAAACACATGTTTATATAATTTTACTCATAAATTGTTCGTATTAAAGTAATTATTGTTCTTTTGTGATTTCAAAACAATAGGTAGGAGAAGATAAGGCAAATAATGTGCCATTGATGATACAATATGGTCGTTGACAAGTAAACTGCGACCAAGTGTGGTAACATATCCCAGCTACCAGATTAATGGTTCAAGTTTTACGACGAAGGATCGGGACAACAACCGTGAAACACAAAATAGTGGTGTTATGGTTGTTGCTAATACTTTGCAAATTTCAAGCTCAAAAGATAAACATCCTCATTCTGGGAACATGAAATTTTATGGGGTCATTGATGAAATTTGGCAACTTGATTATTTGATGTTTAAGAAAACAGTTTTCAAGTGTTCATGTGTGGACGATAGAGGGGTTAATTACTTGAAGTCATACTTAGACAAAGCAATTTGCGAAGAAATCATGGATTTTAAGGAGGTCTCAAACTGTGCTATTAACATATGGATCAAGTATGTTTTCTTTTACCTCTTTCTTCATTTGTTCTAAATGTTTTATAATATTTACTTTGTTTTTATGTTTATCTTGTCTAGGCACTTATACGATGAGATGGATAAAACTGGAACTGCCAAACCAGTTCAGTTTGGAAATTTTGAGATGATACGTCCATCAAAGGTTGCTTTGAAAGAAGGACCTCAATACATTTCAAAACTGTTAGGTATGATAGAGTTGGGGCAAATCATATTGATCCCATACAACCCAAGGTAATAATTTTTTAATTTTTTTAGTATTCAATTTCAAGTTATGTAATCCAGATTTTTATTACCCTTTCTTTCTTATTTAGCTTTCACTGGGTGCTTCTTGCAATTGACATAGTACGACGCACGATATATTATCTGGATCCTCAGGGGAATAATCCTACTGATGAGTTGATGCAAATTGTTAATCAGTTAAGTTATAGTTGTTTTCTCTTTATTTTAACATTGGGTTTATTGTTGCATTATTTATATGATATCCAATTATAATTTTTTGTAGGGGAATTAGAGTGTATCAATCTTTACATTCTAATAATAAGAGCGGTAGTGTGACTTAGGTATCTGTGAAGGTACAAAGTTATGATATATATATATATTTTTGTGATATGCAACAATGAGAATATTTAGAATATGTCTAAATGAACTAATATTGATATGATAATTCTTTTTTATAGTGTCCAATGCAGCCTGGAAGTTTTGAATGCGGTTATTATGTGATGAAATACATGCAGCAAATTGTAACAAATGTGAACATTCTAAAAGACAATGTAAGTTAACAATAGTTAAGTTTTATCACTAGTCAATTAAGACATCTTACTGTTTAAAATTCTAACTTATAAATATTTTAAAGTTCAAGGGGATTAATGAGTACACTCTGGAAGATATAACGCAACTCCGTGATGATTGGGCAATATATGTTGCACATATAATCACACAGTATAATGAAGAGGTAATTACAAGGACATGTTTTACAGAGGTGATTATTACTTCCTATTTTTTCACTTTAATTCATGACATATTGGGAAATCTTCTATTCTTGCAGAAAACAAATGACAAGGACAACATAGCTATTGTTCGTTGGGTTAATGAAGTAGTATGGTATTTCTCTTTTCTGTAAATTAATACATTCTTGTTTCTACTTTTAGCTTAGAATTTTTTCCCCAGATTTTTTACTTCAGTGAAAGCAATATGAATCATATCTTTTATTTCAGTTTTATGCCCTGATGGGTTTAATTTGGTGGGTTAATTTGTTTTATTTGTGAGTTTTGCTAGTGGGTAAGATTGCTTTGAGACTTGAAAGTTAAAACAATCATGATGTAAAATATTCTATTAACAGTGTCTCGATGTTCTCTATGTCAGACATGAACTTGGAGATAGTTTTTTACCTGATGAAGTTTTGCCATGTTCTGATTGATACTTGTTGAAACCTTTGGGGGATATGGCACCTGTCATCTGATGTGCTTTGAGGTGCAGCATGAATGCTATGGAAGCAGTATTTGATATATTGAGATCTAACATGTTTATCTCATCTATTTTTATGGCAATTACCTGGAATGTTACATTCTAGTACATTTTGAGCTTTGAACTTTTAGTTTCCAGGAATTCCATAATGAACAACTATCTTGTCATCTTGATTTGCTTCCTGCATTTGGAAACAGTATTAGATCATGTCATCTGATAAACTTCATCTGGTTCATGAGATCCTTTTATTTCAGTTTTATGTCCGTCTATATATATATATATGTGTGTGTGTGTGTGTGTGTGTGTGTGTGTGTGTGTGTGTGTGTGTTATTGATTTGTTTGTTTTGGTGATTATGTAGCGGTATGAAAGATACAACTTGTTATTATGGATGCCATTTGGTTTTTTATATGCATGCTCTTAGGTTGTTGGTATGGTTATTGTCAATAAGTGCTTTATGTGACAAAAATTAGATTAGGGTTATATTTTGTATTTTTATTTGGATGTATTTAATGTTTTTATTTATGAAGATATCGATTTTTTTTGGAAGTCCATCTAATTCTTAACATTTGGTTTATAATTTCAGATTTTGTGCCAGATATCATATTGTTGGGGGATTGTTGCAGGCTTCTCAACAAGTATCATGAATTTTGGTGGGGGCATGACATTTTGATGGGACTTTAAGAGTAGTTTTTGAAATATATATATGTTAATTTAAAGATTGTCTATGGAGTTTTTGTATTCATCATGTGATACTGTTGAATTGATTAATACGATTAATCTATTATATTGCGAATTTTATATAAATGTAATTTTTTAGTTTTTTATTTCATTGAGTTGGTATATATATATATATATATATATAGATATATATATATTATATATATATATATATATATTATGATTAATTTAATTACAAAAAATAAGAAAATAATTGTGAATAATACGATTTTTAAATTTTAAAAGATATTGACGGATATTGATACTATAGTAACAATAATTACTGACACTAAAAATCAAATATATGCGATATACTGATACTGCAGTAACAAAATTTACTGACACTATAGTATCACTAAATACTGATGATATAGTGTCAATAATTTACTGACACTAAAATAGTGTGAGAGATTACTGATACCATAGTGTCAATAATTTTCTGATACTACAGTATTAACGTTTACTGACACTAAGAATCACTGACACTAGAAACTAGTGTCAGTGATTTCTGGCTGCGGCAACACTGACACATTTATATAGTGTCAGTAAAACCCTTTACTGACACTAATTTAGTATCAGTAAAAGCCTTTTTTCTTGTAGTGTTGTTGGACTCCAACATGCATACAATTTGCATGCATGCTGACCAGCTGCAAGTTTGAAAGTAGATGTAGCAAGTAACGCGTTGTCAAAACGCGTTACTTTAGCACACATTTTAGCATTTATAAAAGGAGTCTCAAATCCCATTGTTTAGCATCCCAAATCCCAAACAGAGAGTCCAATATAGAGAGTTAAGTGTTTGAGAGTTTTTTTGTAAAGCCTTGGTTTGCTTTGTATTCTTTTGTTTGAGTAATAAAAGAAAAGTTTTCTCTTATTTCTCATCTATAATGATCGTTTATATTACAACACACCATCTGATCTATTGGATCTTTCTCTCGGGCAATGTACGAGAGCTCTTTATACACAACTGGCTTTACATGATTACACAAATTCTCCACAAATGCAGAACCCAAACTTCTGAACTCTTCTACCTATATCAAGAGCATAGATGATAGTATATTAATCATTCAGGAAAATATTTCTATTTCGTATCGACTGAAAAATATTCTTAATTTATGAATATAAATATAAGAAAATTCTCAAACTCTCGAATTAGTTTTTGGTTTGAATCAAGTCTACTCGATTATCTTCTTAAAAATTTTATACAGAGACAAAAGAACTCACATGGTAAAGTAGGTCCAAGCAAAGACATAGTTTGACATTCTTTTTGAGGTTATCGGGACGATTTTTTTACCAAATATTCTACGTCGACACTTCTGGTTTCTAGCCATTTATATGATTGGCATCTCTTTATCTGTTCTTGGAGTTCCTGAGGAAGCTTTCCCAAAGGCCGCCATCGGTTTATCTCCTATACCTTCTGTCTTATCCCCTCTGATTTTACAATTCTGACTGGACATGGAAATTATCGTGAAAATAGACGAAACTTCAGTCAAACTCAATTATTTTTAAAAAATATTTATCATTAAGTTTTTAAAGTATATCAATTTATACAAATCAATGGTGAAAATGATAATTTCTCTAAATTCAGGTAGAAATTAATACATCTTGAGTGGAAATTAATATTAATTTTTTTTTTTTTAATTTGATTGGATTTTCATTTATTTTCGGGAAGAAAAATAATTATTTCTTTTCAAGAAATTAAATTTACTGTGCTTCATTTTCAACATATAAACGAGTAAATTTTCTTCAAGTCTCTTCTTGTGTTAGGGTCAATTACCTAATTGTCTTTTCAAGATTTACTTTTAATGTTATTATTGTTACGTCCATCCTTTTTCGATTTAACTTTCCAAAAATAGAATAATATTTTTATTTAAAATAACTTAAATTTCAACTAATTATAAATGTAACAGCTGGAAATTAAAAAAAATATATTATAACTTCTAATTAAGAAAACATTTGTCAAAAATATCTTTTGGAAATGGGAAAAATGGGTGGATTGTTAGCAATATAATTGCATGATAGATTTTGATGACGTCAACACTTGAAGTCTTCGACGCACAATAACGAGACATTACAAAAAGATTTCAAAGCAATTATTGATGAAAAGTTATCATATGCTACAAGATGATCAAGAAAGCAAAGATGATAAAGTGGCAAAAAGATGATGAAAGGTCAAAGCAAGAGGCAAGCAATATGAAGATCAAAATAACGATTAAGAGCTAAAAATAATTGTAAGTGAGTTTATTCAAATGTTTTAAAGCTTTTTGGAATCATAAATTTTGCATCATTTACATTTAAAATGACTTAAATTGCTTAATGAATCATTTGCACTTTATTTTCATCAACCAACAAGTGCATCGGAAAATGGTTTTGAAAAATTAGTAAACAGTTGAATAAAACTTCAAATGATATACCGTTAGATATATATATGTCTCTAATTTGTTACGGTTTAAACGGAACACAATTTCGATATATAGAATTTTTGCTAGAGCCATTTTACTACAACATGTTCAGATGTACATTTTATGCATATATGTCAAATTAGACAAATTCCATAAAATTCATCTTAATTTTTTTGAAGCTGAAATTTTTATAGATGATAGTTCTATATGTCTACTTTATATAGAAATTTACGGATCATGATTTGGAATTTACTAGAGTAAGTTATGGATAAAATATTGAGCATTGTCAGTCTTGACTAGTCATCAGAAACAGGCATACCGGTCATCATACCAGTCTAGAAAGGCATACCAGTTACATACCAGTCATAATACCCATCAGAGCTGAATTTTTCATACATTCTGGAACCATGCCAAACCATACCGGGATTCATACCGATGTACATAGCGATCTAAGTTTAAAATTTTCAAAAGGTAATATAGTCGTTGGGATCGACATACTGGTGTCAGAAAAGACCATACCGATATCAGATAGGCTAATTGGGATAATTTTCATTTTACTATAAATTGAGCCACAATTTCGTTTTTGCAAATGACTTGAACCTTCATACAATTTATTCTAAGGCAAAAACAGAGAGTTTTGCAAATCTTCTATATCTTACACTCTCTACATTTGAAATAGCTCATACTTTATCTTCATATTCATATTAGTGATCTTGATACATTTGGGTGAGATACTTACATCTTGAATCTTCTTATCTTTGTAGTGCCCAAGTGTGTTTACAAATATTTTATTCAAAACATTTGTGATTTGTGAAATCACTTCGTTTGGGTAATTGTAAAGGTTTGTGAGTGAGCCTACGTAGAAAACTTAAAGTGTAAGAGTTTAGAGTGAACCTTGTGTAAAACTCTTGGTTGGAGTGAGCCACAGAAACTCGTTATTAGTGAAAAGCTTCAAGCGCGGCTTGGGGAGTGGACATAGGCATTGTTGGCCGAACCACTATAAATATCAGTGTCGTTTTCTCTATCCTTTAACTCTTTACATATTGCAAGTTTTATTTATTACATGTTTATATATTAGAAGCTTGCATATAGGTTGTTTATTACAATAGAGAAAATTGACCTTAAGCATTGATTGATAAAAGAACTTAAAATCGACAAATATTTTTATTTCAGCATATTTTAGCTATAACCCAATTCACCCCCATCTTGGGTATAGAGTTTGGTTTATCACTATTGCTTGTAGGGAATTTCAGTTGGTATCAGAGCGAGGTATTCTCATCAAAGACTTTACTGTACGAGAATAGATCATGACATCTACAAGCAACTCATCAAATCTTGCCGAAGATTTTTCAACAACTAGACCTCCATTTTACACCGGAACCGATTACAACTATTAAAAAAATGAGGATGTTGAACTACCTTCTAGCCGTTGATCCGCCATCTTATTTGCTAATTACACGGGGTGCAATAGGGCTAACGAAGAAGGATGACAATGATGGAGTTGGTGCTTGGAGTGCCAATCTGATTTGTATATTTTATTATTTATTAATAAAATAACTACATTTTTTATTTCATACCTTATTAATGGTATTGTCATTATGCGTATTAAATTGATGTATATATATACTAAGAATGATATCGACCTTAGAATAGCCTTGACACTAGGTGTAAACTATTCTTAAAGTAAATATTCCTAGTCGTTGGTTTTGGAATACAGTCGAATTCCTATAACCTAGAAGACTAGCACATGTCGTATATTGGAATTGGAGTTCCAATGGTTTAACGTGATGTACCAAGAGTTTTGGAAACTCGTATAGACATGTGGGTATTCGTTGGAGCGAATATTGAAGGACTCACAGGTGATTCCTAATAGTTGGAAGTACACATCACCGTCCATAGGAATCTTCTCGAGTCGAGTAGAATATGTAATCCTTTGACTATATGATAGCATTGATTTTGTGTGAGATCCTCCACACTTTGATGCCATGTATGTTAGAAATCTTTCATGGTCTGTCCTTGATGAGTGGTAAAACTATCACTATTTCCCACTCATTTAACTTAATATTTTGTATAGTTTCTTGAGTTTTATGAATATTTTGATGTGTTTTGTGTTATTTTGTAGATAAATAAAGTTTCATGACATTCTGGAGGTGATTTGGAGCAAAACTGTGAAATTTGGTGAAATTTGGCAAAAAGGGTATTTTGGTAATTTTGGGCGTCCCGACACAAAGGGTATTTTGGTAATTTTGTCCCGACACCGAAATAAAATTTCAAGACATTCTGGAGGTGATTTGGAGCAAAGCTATGAAATTTGGCATAAGGGGTATTTTGGTAATTTTGGGCGTCTGCCACGTGTCGAAAATTCAACGAGCCGTCTTTTTTAGCACACCATGCCACGTGTCGAAATTTCAACGATCCAAAAAAAATAATAATAAAATAATAAAATAATAAAAAAATAAAAATCAGAAAAATAATAATAAAAAATTAGATTTTTTGCCTATAAATAGATTTCGAATTTTTAGTTTCAAATGTACCTCTTCCTCTGAAATCCTTATAAATAAAAGAGAATTCTTCTTATTTGCTTCTTTTATTCAGTTTTATTTACGCTTTGTAGTAGTAATTCTATCCATCTATGAGGGGGTAACTTCTCTATGCTGAGGTAATAAGGTAATACTTTTACTTTTGCTATTTAGATTAATCTCCCTTCAAATATAATATATAAACTATTTAAAACCTGAATTAATAAAAAGATACCGCCATTCTAGGTCGGTTGGTTATTCAATTTAAACTGATTAAACCTGACTTAATGAGGATACCGCCATTCTAGGTCGGTTGATTTGATTTAGTTCCGCCTTATGGCTGGTTTATATTTCTGTTCCGCCTTATGGCTGGTATATTTGAATTTGACTTAATCAGGATACCGCCATTCCGGACGGTTGGTTTAAAATTTCACAAGTATATATATTATTATTTTATGGGAGATATCTAAATAGTATATAGTATAAGTTATTTCCTTTTACCTTAGCATTTCATTTATTTATTTTAATTACTTTCTGCAATTTCATTTTATATCTTTTAAGTCTTTATCAGTTTTAATTATGTATAGTAACTAAGTTAAATATCTAGGGTTGTGATTAAATCTAATATCACCGGATTTAAAAAGGGTTAGATTATAGTTTGGGTAATTAAAGAGTTATTTGTTGAGTCATATTCTTAATGCTTTTTATTAACTGGCCATTAATAAAATTGATTAGGTAAACTTAAAATGAACTAGACATAGGGATTTTAAGTTTAAGACCTTAGTCTCAACAACCCACGATCTTCCTTAAGGATAGATAACCCTTTAATAGATTTCCTTACATGATAGACATATACCTGTCGGGCGGGGGTAGTCATAATTGGAACTTAACCTTAATGAATCTAGGTAATTTAATTGACATAGACATATGGTTCAATTGGATTATACTAGGCATTTGTAAATGATCATTCGAAAGAGGCTTTTACATAATTTAGTGTTCCAGATTAATAATTCAATAATTTACCCAACTATGATTTAATTACTTCATCTTTTAATTGATATTAGAAAGATTAACAACCCTAGATCTTTGAGTCTTTTTATTTTCCTTAGTATTTTCTTTTGTCTTTTTATTTATTTATTTATTTAGCAACTCTACAAATCAAATCATTTCAAGCAATCAATTCACTTCTCCTTTAATTAGATATTTGTAAATAAATAGTATCATCAATTAATAACAACAGTAGGAATTAAGTCCTCGTGGGATCGATATTTTTATACTACTTGAACGATACGTGCGCTTGCGTTATACGTGTGTGTTTACGCCGGTCAGTCCTCTAAATATTTATTGGGTGTGGATCGATGCACTCAGTAATCAAATACGAAGTAAGATAGGATATGTGGGCCCATATTTGTACCATAAGAGGTTTAGGTATCCATGTGAGTTAAATCATGATTCTTAAAGACTTTGGCCAAAGCCGATCAAGTAGGGTGGATCGCATCAGTTATGAAGAATCATGGACATGTAGACATGAGATGTGAGCCTCGGAAACTTGACGGTATTTTCTATGTTTCCTAAGCACAACTCGGATAGCCTACAATAGAGGGATTGTTAAACATATATGATAACCTCAACTTGTATAGTTCAGAAAGGTCGTTCACGTTCTTCACGAATTCGGAGGTGGCCGAATTACGTACATATTAGATAGGCTTATATGATGAACGTGTCTAAACTTAGAGAGTCCCAATATGAAGTGTACTCGTTGAGCACTTGGGTAGCCGATTTATTTTTAATAAAAGATAATATTCGATATTATAATTAATCAAGTGTTATTGGATAACATTGATTATTTACTTTGACTTAATTGGATCAATTCAATAATTACACAAGGGCTTAATTGTAAAATCATAATTATCTCTACCATTTGAGGATATTATGGTAATTATAAATATGTAATAATAGGTGGTTTTGACTTGATTTAATTAGATTAAATCGAGGTGGCAAACATTTAACTAATCCATTTCCTAATCCTTGGCTTGATTTAACTGGATTAAATCAAAGTGGAAGACAATGGAAATTAGTCATACCTAATTATATATATTTGGACAAATTCAATTAAACCCACTTAAAATTGATTACAACTTTTATTAATTAAAAATTCCTAAATTTTGCTATAAATAGTAAGCTTTAGGAAGGTTTTAATTACAAGTTCAAATACAAGCATAAGCAAATTCTTGAGAGATTAGCCTAAGTTAGAGAAGTGTTTAGAGAAGCTTGTGAGGTCTCTACAATATTTCATCTAGAAGAAGTCAAGATTGGATCTTGAAGTGAAGATTGGAAGCATTGGAAACAAGATTGGATTTTGAAGTCAAGCTTGCATACCTTAGAAGTTCTTCGACGATTTTAACGAATGAGAAGTAGATTGGATCTTGCATCAAGCTTACTAGGTAATGTTTGATTTTCTCATAAGCTATGTTTATTTATGTATTAGATGCATGATCACATAACTTAATATTGAAATAAGGCTAATAAATTGTGTTAGGATGCTTTGAAAGTATAAACACAATATGCTTGTAATTAGGTCAAAATATTCATGTTGGACATTGAATAATTAATTAGAGTTTGGAACTAATGATTAAAGCTTAGAGCTATGGCTACCATTCTAGAATCACTTGACCACCTTTGAGTGATCTAGAATTGTTCACGAGACATTTCTTATTGAGATTCTAATTTGGTTTGTGTAATGGATTCAAAATTTACGCAAGTGCGTATTAAGAATAAATTTATATTTTTGTAAAAATATTTGATATTTTGAAAAATTTTATTTTTATTCTATAACATGTGTTAATATTGGTTTGAAATTAAAAATTAATTTTGGGTGTTTTTGAAGTATTTAAGGAAGACCGAAAGTTATTAGGGTCAAAGACCAGTGAGCTGAAGCCTTTGAAAACAAACAAATGAAAAAAAAAATTGCTAGTGGCGCTACACTGCGCGCGGTAATTTTGTTTTGCTTCATTTTTTAGTTTCCGAACTCTGATTCAGCCCTGATTTTTTCCTATACACTCGTAATAGAATATAGTATTTCATTAAATAATTTAAAATTACACCCATTATTGATATCCATGGGTTAGACCCATTTTCGCTGCCCGAGACACCGATCAGACCCTAGGTGTTCCACAATTGCCCCAACAGACAATGGCGTTGAGATTCCAAAGCCGAATTTAGAATGGGATAATGAGGATTTAAAACAAGTCTCATAAAATGCTAAGGCACTCAATCAACTTCTTTGTTCTATTGATCAGAATCAAATAAACAAGCTTCCGGAGTGTGAAAATGCATATGATTTGTGGAAGTCTTTGGAAATGGTCAATGAGGGCACAAGCCAAATAAAGGAATCAAAAATCAACCGGTTTATGTGCGAATTGGATAGTTTCAAGATGGAATCCGGGGAAAAAATTGATAACATGATTTCGATATTCACAATCATCATCAATTGAGAGCCTTGGGAAAAATCATTGGGCCAACAAATCAAATGAAGAAAATCCTTAGATCACTTCCTGAGGAATCTAGAAACTACACCCCATCCATTAGAGAAGTAAATGACATGAACACCTTAAACTTAGATGATTTGGTCGGTAAATTGCTCGAGTATGAAGTGGAAATCAAAATGGATCAAAAGGAAGAAGATGAGAAGAGAACAAGGAAAATTTTTTCCTTGAAAGCAAGAAGAAGAGATTACTCAAGCTCAAGTGAAGAGGATAATGATGATGAGTTGGCAATAATAACCAATAACATCAAAAAACTCCTCAAATCCGCAAAGCTTAAAGGAAAATCAAAGACAGATGAAAAGAAAGAAGAAAATTGGCCGCAGAAGATCAAGAAAATTGTTTGCTATGAATGCAACATACCGAGTCATATAGCTACCAATTCCCCATTGAGAAAAATGAAAGGAAAATCCAAGAAAAAGACAATGAAAGCTACTTCAACTTGGAGCGATAGCGACACAAGCTCATCCGAGGAAGAATAGATCAAAGAGAGAACAAATATAGCATTCACGACTATCGAGGATGAGGATTTATTCTTTGAAAGCAAGAAGAGGTACACAACTCTCAAGATTATAATGATTTACTTGATGCTTTTAATGGCTTAAATGAGGTGTGTGATATACTTAAGAAGAAATTAAAATTAGTTAAAAATGAGCGTTCATCAGTTAAAAATGAACATGCATCTTGTATGAATAAATTTCATGTTTTAGATAATGAGATTATATGCTTAAAGGCCAAATATAAAAAAAAAAAATTTGCATGCTTAAATGATGAAAATGCATGTTTAAGGAAAAAACTAGAACTTGAAAATGTCATATCTAACATGCCATCTAGCTTAAAAACATGTGAATGTGAATATATTTTGAATGAAATTTTTTTATTAAACTAAAAGGTTATAGATTTACAAAAAATTGTTAGTAAATTCACATTGGGACAGAAAAATTTTAATATGCTTATTGGATCCCAAAAATGTGTATTTAAAATAGAAGAATTAGGATATGGGCATTATATTAAATGAAAATTTTTGAAAAATTATTTTGTTAAGGCATCCGACTCTCATGTTAATATTGCTAAAAATGAAAATATCATTTGTCATGTATGAAATAAAAAAGGACACAAAATTTTTGAGTGCATGAACACGAATGTGATTAAAAATACATGAATCCTCGAGGAATCAATATTAACCCCCATGGACCCAAGAAAGGTTGGGTACCAAAATGAACTTGATAATCTTGTAGGGGGATCTTTGGGAAGGATCTTTAAAGAGAATTGCAAATTGATCCCAAAGGCTCAAAAAGAAATGAGGATGACAATGGTAATAGGTAAACTCCGTATTTACGGAAACATTGATACCGTTTCCTCTAAATTATGTGTGTATGCTTATTTCAAATTGGTTAATATATTTTGAAGCAAACAATCGATTAGGCAATATATTCATACTTCTATTGGTATCAATTTTCATTTGATATCATTAAATATCTTAATCATATATATAAAACCCATTAAATATCAATTGGTGGCACATTGAATTTTTTGAGTTAAATGATATGTATGTGATTACTTGATTGATTTGCATTGAATACGCCTTTTTCATTTAACATAATTTGAATGAAAATGAAATGCATATATTGTGACATAAATTTTAGGTTGATATCATGAAATGCATGGATATTTGATTTTTTTTGATTAATTGGTATCATGAAATGTGTGGATATTTACTTCAATTGGTAAAATTTTGATGACATATGTATGATTTTTACTTATTATGGTAAAAATGAGAAAGTGGAGAGAATAATTAAAAATGCATTATCCAATTGGTATTCATTAGTATATATTTTGAGAAATTTATCTATGCATGATTTATATATTTTATGGCAAAATGGGGAAATACTAAATGTGCATATTTATAAATTTTGGTATCATAATTTGATAATGCACATATTTAATTGGTATCTCATTAGCATTTAATTCTTGCTTCTCCACTTTTTGATAATGTCAAATGGGGGAGAAATCATTAGAAATGAGATTAAAATTTATTTTACCCTCACCCTTTTATTAAAGGAGAGTAAATGTACTTATGTATTTGTTTAAGTCTTATATAGCTATTTTGAAGACAATCACACATTGAGGGGGAGCAAAATCGTCAATATTTGGAATCTCAGAAGCTCACAAGTTTTAAAGGCTGCCATCATCAAAAAGGGGGAGATTGTTAGCGACACAGTCGCATGGTGGATTTTGATGATGTCAACACTTAAAGTCTTCAACGCGTATTAGCGAGACATTACAAAAAGATTTTGAGTAATTATTGATAAAGAGCTAAAATGTGCTACAAGATGATCAAGAAAGCAAAGATGATAAAGAGGCAAAAGATGATGCAAAGTCAAAGCAATAGGCAAGTAATATGAAGATCAAAATAATGATTAAGAGCTAAGAATAATTATAAGTGGATTTATTCAAATGTTTTAAAGCTCTTAGGAATCATACATTTTGCATTATTTGCATTTAAAATGAATTAAAATGCTTAATGAATCATTTGCACTTTATTTGCATCAAAATGAATTTCAACGCACAAGTGCATCGGAAAATTATTTTGAAAAATTAGTAAATAGTTGAATTAAACTTCAAATGATATACCGTTATATAGATACGTGTCTTTAATTTTCTACTGTTTAAACGGAACACAATTCTGATATATAGAACTTGTGCTAGAGCCATTTTACTACAACATGTTTAGATGTCCGTTTCTGCATACATGTCACATTAGAAAAATTTCATAAAATTCATCTTAATGTTTTTGAAGCTGAAATATTTATAGATGATAGATCTATATATCTAGTTTATGTAAAAATTTACGGATCATGATTTGGAATTTTCTAGAGCAAGTTATGGATAAAATACCGAGTGCTGTCAGTCTTGACTGATCACCAGAAACAGGCATACCGGTCACCATATCGGTCACATATCGATGTAGACAAGCATACCGGTTATAATATCGATCAGAGCTGGATTTTTCATACATTCTGGAACCGGACCAAACCATATCGGGATTCATACAGGTGTCCATACGGTCTAACGTTAAAATTTTCCCCATTGGGACCGACATACCAGTGTCAGAAAAGACCATACCGGTCTTAGACAGGCTAATTGGGAAGTTTTCATTTTACTATAAATTGAACCCCAATTTCATTTTTTCAAATGACTTGAACCTTCATACAATTTATTCTACGGCAAAAACAGAGAGTTTTGCAAATCTTCTATATCTTACACTCTCTACATTTAAAAAAGCTCATATTTCATCTTCACATTCATATTAGTGAGCTTGATACATTTGGGTGAGATACTCACATCTTGATTCTTCTTATTTTTGTGAGTGCCCAAGTTTGGTTACAAACATTTTATTCAAAACACTTGTGATTTGTGAAATCCCATCGTTTGGGTAATTGTAAAGGTTTGTGAGTGAGCTTACGTAGAAAACTCAAAGTGTAATTAGAGTGAACCTTGTGTAAAACTCTTGGTTGCGAGTGAGCCACAGAAACTCGTTATTAGTGAAAAACTTCAAGCGCGGCTTGGGGGAGTGGACATAGGCATTGTTGACCGAACCACTATAAATCTCGGTGTCGTTTTCTCTATCCCTTAACTATTTACATATTGCAAGTTTTATTTATTACATGTTTATATATTAGAAACTTGCATATAAGTTGTTTGTTATAATAGAGAAAATTGACCTTAAGCATTAATTGATAAAAGAGCTTAAAATCGGTAAAGATTTTTATTTCCGTTTATTTTAGCTGTAACCCAATTCACCCCCCCCCCCCCCCCCCCTTTTTGGGTATAGAGTTTGATTTATCGCTATTGCTTGTAGAAAATTTTATGGATGTGGTCATTTTTAAAAACAAAAGATCTCTATGATCATTTTGTCAAACTATATAGAGGAGTCTCCTGTCCTTTTTTCTTTGAATTACAAAAGAAGGTTTTTACAGATACAAATATAATGGTATGATATGTCCCTAAGGGGCATGGGTTGGTGGTGTAGGGCTCATGATCTCACTTTGAGGTTCTGAGTTCGAATATGGCTAATACATTTCTTATAAGAGTCTAGGAGAGCCGGAGGTTTTACCTACTCTGCTTAAGCCCGAAACGGATGATTTGGCGGTGATGTTTCCAACGATTATATATATATATATAAAAAATTGTGGTCCATGGATATAATTCGGCTGATTGTGAATATGTTTTGTAATTATAGAGACTTAAATTTAAGTAATAATAAAAAGTAAGCTTCAATGTTTAATTGATGAGGTTGCTCATTCCTTCTAAATCTTATCTAAAAGATGTTTTAAATGGTTTTTCAAAATATATATAAAAGAACCAACAAGACATTTAGCCCAATTTATAAGAAACAAATTTGAAAGACAAGCAACAACAAAGAAATACAAGTTACCTGCACTTATGGGATTTTCTTGCCCATTACACTAGTATTAGTATATGTTGATGGTGATTTCCTGACCCAAGAAAAGTAAGAAGAAAGGTATAGAAGAGATTTCCATTTCCTGAATAAAGGGTCCAGGCCTAAGAGGCATAGCATAGCATCCGACCCAACAGGAAGACCAGAATTAGTTTGCCCTTGATGCCCGTCCCGAAGTAAAAAGATGTTCAGGAAAATCCAAGGATGTGGGTCGGTCATTTCAGTTCATAGTCTATCAGCTCAACTTGCTGACCCGATGAGGTAGGTCGGGATAATGATAATAAGTTCATGTTTAGGTGACGTAAGCCCTAAACGGAAGTATGAGTTCCCTAAGTAATGATGAGAATGGAAGTAGGCCAGCGGCTGATAGGATAAAGTAGAGGTACAAACTTATTGACTGACACACGCTATCATATAAGAGTAGATAGAATACAGACTGGCGCTATGGCATAACGTGTAACAGTTACCAAAAATAGCATGATTTAAAGAGATTTGAATGACTTAGAGTAGATATTTCAGATGACAGGTTGTAGCTGTGTCAGACGTCAGCGCTATAATCTGTAGGGTAATTGGAAAAGAGAGACTAGGCAATAATGATTTAACAACGTGGCTGATGTCACAAAAATAGTATAATAATGTAATTAGACTTAATAAATAATGAGGTTGAGAATTCATTGTAGAGGATGAGCAATTTCATTCACAAATACTTGTAACTTGTGAAACCCCCGAATTAGAGAAACAAACGAGGTCGGTCAGACCGATCCAGTAATAAAAAAAAACTTATATATAACGAGTCTTGGTTAAATTATATATATTTTTAGAAAAAAAAAATAATCATATTAATTATTTAAAACATAAGAAAAATTAAGGTAAAGTTTACTAAAATATAATAATTTCAATAATTCAAAAGATTAAGGTAAATGTTCTAAATTTCGTCATGCTACCTATGCGACCTGTACGGGTCCCGTACGAGCTCTCATGTTTTGGTTATTGATCAAAACACACTTTTTCAAATCATCAGCTAAAAGAACAAAAGCTTCAACATTGGTGAGTGCTTGAATCGTTTTGTTGGAGAATGGGAGGCTGGCTGAGCTCACAGCCCAATCGACAAGCTCTTCGCCCCAGAAATCGCCATCCTCCAAACGATTGACTGAGTCGTGGTTAGCCCTGCTGACAGCCCAATCAACAAGCTCTTCGCCCCAGAAATCGCCATCCTCCAAACGATTGCTATTGTTATAAGCAGCACTGTTCGAGGATCCAGCTCTGATGCTCCTGTCGGAGGTGTAGGTCCATAACTTGCCTTGCAGCACAAAGAGCATTTGATCAATTGACTCCCTTTCCCGGATAATGTAAGACCGCTCTGTGTAGAAAACTGGCCTTACATGATTACACAAATTTGCCAACGCTGCATCGCCCCACCTCCTGAACTCAGCTACCTATATGTGTTTACAATTGAAGAATAAGATTGAATGAAATTCTAAACTTTCTTTCATTATCTAACAAGTTCGAACAATAATAATTAGGAAAAAAAATGATAAAATAATGGTGAAGGATATTTGTATGGAGACAAAACTCACTTTCTTTAGAAGGTCTAGACAGAGTTGCTGTTTTATGTCCTGGCCGATATAGTTCGGAAGATTATTGAGCAAATATTCAACATCAATATCTCTGGTTTTCCGCCATTCTTGTGATCGGTATCTTTTGACCTGATCTTGGACTTTGGGATCGATCTTTTGAAACAGCACCCAACGATTTAACTCGTGTATCTTCTGACTTCTCTCCTCTGATTTTACAGTTTCAGATTGGACATACATCTACTTTGAACAAATTAGAGACAAGTAATTAGATTGAACACATTAGAGAGGCAAGAAACTGTAGAAATGAACCAATTATTACCTGCACTTTTCCAATCAAAAAGAAAAACAACACCACACCAGATATGGTAATGGACATCACAAAGATGTTTTCCAAGAGATTGGTACTTAATGAGAGACCTTGACCGAAACAACTGCAAATCAAAGTGAACCCACTGTTGGATTTGCGTCAATACTTGTAACATAAGCACAAGAGAGAAAAGCATATTAAAAAAAAAAAAAAAGAAAAAAAAAACCTGAGACTTTGCAAGCCCCACCGAAAACAAGCTATGAACCGCTTAAATAAATTTGATTCCACTAAGACTCCGGACTGAATAGCGTCACGAAATATTCCAAAATCATAGGCAGTTGTATTTTCTGTATTTGCAGAGCAAAAGCCATTTGAAAATGAGAAGTTTCCTGGTTTGTCGTTGCAGTAAAAAGAAATGCGATCGCATCCGCTTTGATTTATGCTGCAGGCTTTTCTCCAGCATACAGTCTGTCTTGTTACTGCATAAAAGTACCATAAGGCTCCAAGCACCTGAAGCACCGTCAAGTCACCAGTTTATCGGAAAGATGTGTTCAAGCAAGTAGAAATTGTATGTATAATATTTATATAAAATGTAAGGGAAAATTGTTGAAACGTATTATAGTTATTCTGTAATTCAGGCATTCTTTGTATATTAATAAAAAGAAAGTTTTTTCTCTAATGGGTCAAAGCAAATTTGAAAAAATTTATACAGCAGCTTATATCCATTGATAAAAAAAAAAGTACTAATAAAACAGTAATATGATAGAATCAGAAATTTTGTCAAACTTAAGTGGCATCAAAACATTGGCTAGGTAAAAACACTCATAGCTGTAAAATTTATGACTTTATCACTACTGAATGTTGTAAGCAATGCATAAGACTCAAGCTTGGAAAAGTCTCGACTTTATTCTTGTTTTAACAGATAAGTTGTTTCTACTTTCTAGGATTCAAATACATTAATTATCATCAAGTAGTTGATCATCACATAGTTATAACCTTCACTACTCATAATAAAAATAACCGTTATTATCATTTCAGTACTTTAGAAATGAGGAAATAAAAAATGAGTTAAGGATAATTGAGGTATAACATTTTTTTTTTTTTACTATATTAAATAAATGAGCGAAATTCTACTTATGTTTGGTGAAATTAAGGAAATACCCTCTCATACTTTACAATAAAAACAAAAATATTTAAGTAAAACCTCATATGACAATACTTCTTATACCTATTTATTAAATACTTCTCAATTTTAAAATTGAAATGATAATAACCCTAAAATTAATGAAAGTGACAAACCGGACTGACAATGTATTAACTTACATGACCGGCATGAAAGTAAGAAAGATTGAAAGCAACTTTGGCCCATCCAGCGAGATTGCCTGCAGTTTTTGTTTTTCTAAACAATGTATATAATCGCATAATCCTTAGCAGATGTTGCGCAACAAAGACGTTCATCGCTTTCAAAAATGAAGAGCCACTCATTTTCTCACGGTAAACATGAACCACCAGCACCTGAACTTTGGAGTCCACAGCAAAATAAATAAATAAAAAATAAAAAAGAACATTTACGTATGGGTTTGCATAAAATGTCCGTAGCACAGCTTGGCGGTGTAAGGCTCAGTATCTCATTTTGAGGTATTAGGTTCGAATGAGTGAGTTTCTTGTAAGAGCCTATGACAGCCGAAGTTTTTACTTGCTTCGCTTAAGCTTGGAATGGATAGTTTGATGATGAAATTTCCAGCGATTCCAAAAAAAAAAAGAGGTTCGCATAAAATCAAAAGATAAAGTTGTTATTTTAATATAAATTTAAGGAAGGTTTAAGTAGAGAGATATCTACAAGAACAAACAGCCCGAAGCACGATACGGGCACGACACATTTTGTCCACACATGGGTCGGGATGAGCTTAGATTTTTGAGTATGTGGGCCAAAAAAAAATGATACGACGTCACACTAAAAAACTTGTGAAAAACTCGTTTTAATTTTTATAGTTTTAATGTTTTATTTCATCTCCATTAAATTGAATTTCTATCATAAACTAATATTAAATTTAAATTTAAATAGTAGTCAAAATTGTTTTAATTGTATTATCATCAATGATATGTTATTTGTTACGTTTTTCTACTTTTATTAATATATTTATGTTATATATTCAATTTTAAATTCAATTCTATTTTTAATGAGCCTCAATTTAATCAACAAAGTTATTCTAAAAATAATTTACAAAGTCTAATATTAAATTTTTTGATTACTTTTGAAGTTTTAAGAAGTTAGTTAAATTAATGTATAAATTTTGTAAATATGTACACCTTTGACATAAAAGGTAGATATATACAATTAATTTAAGCTTGAAGCTTTGAGTTTAAAATGTAATATTCACAATTATTTAATTTTTTTATTTCCACAATATGGATTAGCCCGCAAAGCATGACACGCGGGCCATGGATTAGGCCGATCCTATCTTGTGTAAGTCGAGATAAGATACGGCCCAACTCAAAAGATCGGGTCGGCATGGCATGCGAGCCATATGGACTCACTCGTTGTCATGTTTGGATAAGGTTTATGTGAACTTTGTGTGGATTATAAGGACCGATGAAGATAAAAAAAAAAAATCTTTTATCTTTTAGCTGAATGAAGACTTTATGTGATATAACCAGAAAGAGCCTTTAGCTTCAGGAGAATTTTTCTTACCTGTGGGAGTGGAAGAGTAACGACAATGTCAACTAGGAAGAAGAGCCACCCTAGTTTCCTTTGATTTTTATGCGTATCGGTCCACAATTGCAAAATAGCATATGTTATATAGTGGCAATCAATCCATGAACGAAAACACAAAGCAAATTGCCACCAATAGTTTTGGAATTTGAAGCAGTTTTGATTATCCTTGATCTCAGGAATGTATAAAAACAAAGGCTCCATCAGCACCGAGGTCATACAGACCATAAGAAAAATCGAATTTGCAAGAGGCCCTTTTGGGTTATAGAGATTGAAATTTAAATAAATGGAATTTTCCACAGTCGGATTTCCATCTGAAGTAGTTGGTTCACTCCTGTTACTTTCAGAATCTGAACCTGGAGCTCTTGGATTCCCTGGAAAAAGCGAGTGCCTACCTTCTTCAAGTTCCTGAGGAATTGGAATTGCTGTGGCTTCCTCTTCTGTAATTATTTCTTGAGACCTGAAAAACAAAAATGCTAGTTTAAAGGACAGTGATTTTTTATGGAGAAATATTTTTTTCCATGATCGAGAAAACAAACAATGACTTACATGATCAAGATTTGGATTAACAAGAGGATTATGCAAGATGAGGATGTGCTTTAAATGGAGCCAGCTTAGACATCAACCAAACAAATTAAATAAAACAGGTTCAGTTTCGGTTCGGAAATATACACTCCTATTCAGAAATATTTATGTTGAAATATTATTTTTGGCCACTCAAAGGAAAATAGTTTGAGCTATATATATAAATTTTCCGAATAAATGTATTGTTCAAATCTTATCATTCATCAAAGTCTAGGGAAAAAATAATAAAAATAAAAATAAAAAGATTAGTGCATAGCTCGGGCGGAAAGAATTGTAGATTAAAAAGATTCCATTTTCTTGTTTTACTTTTATAATAAACTTTTGCAAGTTTTGAAGTACTTAAATGTAATGTTATTGATCACAGTCATCACGTTCGGTTCAATTGCTTGCGACCAGTTTCTCTAAGAATAAAAAAAGAGATTAGATTAATCTTGTTCGGGAAAAAAGAGATTAGATATCGTCTTTATCTGATTTTTTTTAATACAAGATTTTTTATATTCTTATTTTTATTAAAATGATAGATCTAATTTTCAATCTTCGTCTAAAATCTTAAATTTTTTTGAGCCGCCCATGGAGATGGGTTAGTACACACAGAATATGTATTCAATGGGTAAAATTTGATTAAAATTAATTCATTAATAAATCATTGGATTTTGATTAATTTATAAGATAAATTTTCATAAATTTTTAGATTGAACATAAACTATTGCCCTTAGTAACCTATGAGTGGTGTGCATACCTATGCGCATAGGCATATCCATGATTTACTTTTAGTTAATTTTTATTTTTATCTTTTGGTGATAAAAAAATTACATGAAATAACAAATATATGTAACCAATTAATGTTGCTGCCCTAGCAGGTTATAGGGTTGAGGATGAGTTCTCTGTTAGATATTATGATCCATATCATCATTATTTATAAAAAATATGGTGTTTTTGTGCAAATTAACTATATGACAAAGGAAATTGCTCTTTTATCATTTTATAATTGGATTACTTGGATATATAAATGATAAAAGTCCATATGATTAATACCGAATTAATAAGATATGAGACAATATTAATCCACGAAATGTTTAATCATTAAATATCCCTAGTCGTAGTATTATCGAGATTGGAAATCGATAATGCGGAATAGACTAGTATTACACTTGTGCGCGTTATGGAAGCTTAACGACATAGTTCTCATATATTTAAGTATTGGATACTTATGCGAGTGTGATAGGAGGTTCTGTTAGCCGTTGGACCAGAAACAACTTCGCTCTGGAAAGACCCTTCAGAGTCCCATTAATATTATGACTATGTGTCTATGAGAATCTAATTAGGATAGGTGTATATGGTCTTAACCAAAGACTTGCATCGCTAATACTTGCGACAATCAGTATACTTTGGTTTTGGTCATCCGGAGCTTTAACATGTTCTGTGTACGCCTCTTCTGGGTATACTGAGAATCGTAGTGTATTGGGTGTGATGTCAAGATGGAAGTATCACTTCAGTCATATAGAGATGATGATCACGCAGGATACAAAATTAGTACTCTTAAATGCTGCAGCTATGTATGACTAGGTCATGATTATCCGATTACAGAGACTGGTTGCTAGTGATCCGATTGATGACCGGAAAATATATCAATATTTACCACCCATTTTACCTAATATTTTGTTTAGTTTCTCGGGCTTGATGAACGTTTTGATGTGTTTTATGTGTTTTGTAGATAAATAAAGTATTGAGATTTAATTTAATGGAATCAACTCGGGGCTAAAACGATGAAATTCAGAGCAAAAAATGGCGAAAACGAAAATTTACTATACGAGTCACGAAGTGCAGTTCTAAATTCCAATTTTGTGCAAGTTTCATATTTGGCCATAACTTTTTCATCTGATATCTGATTGAGCTAATTCAAGTGCTAGATTAAAGAAGACACAAAGATCTACAACTTTGAAGATTTAAATATTTTCGAATTCTGAAGTTTGGAAGGCCGAAATTGATGAATAATCTAGTGTATTTTGTTTAATTACTATAGTCATTTTCAAAATATAAAATAAAATTAATAAAATAAAAAAAGTAAAAATTGTCAACTTCCATCAAACATGCTTTCATGATTGGTGTCATGTTTGATGCCATGTTTGGTGGAGCAATTGGTGGAGAAATCGGTGGAAGCCTTTAGATTTTCCTATAAATATCAAGCTAAACTTGTAAATTTTTCATGATTTCTTTAGAGAAATTTCTTCATGAAAACCTAAAGGAAAGTGTCTTGTATATTTTTTAAATTTTCTTGTATTTTCTTTTTATTTATTTAATAAAATTTTGTGTGTTTTATTTTACAGCATGAGCAGGTAATCTCATTCTGATGTGATGAAGATGTAAGACTTTTAATATAATAAATTAAATTAATCGCTCTTATTTTAATTAAAATTTGGATTAATTAGTTACCGCCTATATGGCCGATTTAGGTGACAACTTTATTTACCACCTATATGGTCAGTTTTTCATTTCAGACGTAGTTTCCGCCTATATGGTCGGTTTAGGTAATAATATTGTTATCGCCTATATGGTCTGTTGGATTTAATTGAGACAAATAAAATTACCGCCTTTCTGGTCTGGTTAATTAATCGGTAAACATTGAGAATAAGGAAGATTTCTAATTTTGAATTATTAAAAGTGGATTCTCTGACCCCGACATTTTCTTTTACTGTACTTTTACATTTTTAATTTCAGCATTTACTTTATTTAATTTCTAGCATTTACTTTATGTCTTTTAATTTATTTAGCTTTTATTAGCCTTAAATATGTGTCGTAGCTAAGCCCATTATATGGGTTGTGATGATTCCATTATCATCGGGTTATAAGAGTTATTTTATAGTTTGTGGGTTTACTTATTAAGTCTTAAGCCTAATGCGTCTGGTAAACTTAAAATAAACTTGACAAATGAATTTTAGGTTTCAGCCTTAGACTTAATAGCTCACGATTTTCATTGATGATATATAACCCTTTAATAGATTTCATTACAGGATAGACATATACCTGTCGGGCGGGGTAGCCACAATTGGAACTTAATCTTAATGAATTCAGGTAATTTGATTGACATAAACATATGGTTTAATTGGGTTACACTGGGTATGTGCAGCTGACCATCGACAGAGGCTTTTGCATAGTTTCGTATTCCAGGTTAGTAAACCAATATATTACACAAACATAAAATAATCACTTCATCTTTTAAAAGATATTTGAAGGATTCACAACCCCGGATAGTTTCTTAATATTGAAATATCTTTAATCTATTTTTGCACAATTTTATTTACTTATTTTAAGTTTAAAGTTACCACCCAATCAAACAATCAATCCATTAGATACTTGTAATAATTTGACTTCATAAACTAATAGCTTAGCTTTTAAGTCCTCGTGGGATCAATACTTTTTATACCACTTGAACGATGCGTGCCCTTGCGTTATACGCGTGTGATTACACCGGTCACCGATATATGCTTCGTACGAGGCAGACACAATTCCAGCCATAGGCTTAGCATGTGACATCCGATACTGGATCGTATTACGCAATACATTGTATACTACACTTAATAAAGATTATATATTCCTCGTTGAATATTTCTAGAGAATTGGGTAGGCACGGTGCTTTGCTAGAAGCCAACCATGTCTTGTAAATCAGTGAGAACGTGGTACAGGGTACGCACGTGTCGGACAGTCCGACAATAGTATTTACTGCCACATATCCAAGGATCTATTGGGTCGCTTCTCAAAGATTCACCGATGATATTTGACTCGAACAGAATTAATCTGGGATTAATTATGAGAGAGAAAATTAATTCGGGATTAATTACGACAAGAATTTATTTAGGATTAAATTCGCATAGAAGAGAGAACGCGATTAATTTAGAATTAATCGATGAAATAAATTCAATAGTTAAATTAAAATTTTCTATTTAATTTATTTATTTGGGCTAAAATAGTATATGAAATATATTAATTGTAATTGGATTTCAATACGGAATTAAAATTGGATTTTAATTCAAGCGAACGAATTAATTTGGAATTAATTCATAAGCGACTTTTGTAATAACTTTGCTAAGCATTATTATTTAATTAAATTGGATTTAATTACGTCGCGACGGAAAATTCGTTTAATCAGATTAAACGAACTCGAGCCCAAAGTGTGTTGTAAGAGCCAACTAAATTTGGAATTTAAAGTGGTGAGACTCACTTTACTTATATCAAATGTTTGACATTTGTTGGAGGTAGTTGGACTTTAAATTAAATGAAACCATTTACTTTTCATCAACCTTGTTTTTGGAAAACAATTACTTTAACTTGGTTTTGGAAACCGAAAGACAACACAACACAAAATTCTCTCTTTCTCTTCTCCTACCATTGCCGAACAATCTTATTCCTTGGAGGAAAATTTTGTTTCAATTTTTGAACAAAGCTAGCACTTTGATAGTCGAAGAAGGGTGATAGAGAAACTCGCCCTTGAGTTTGGAATTCAAAGGAAAGCTTGGAGCTTCTTCCACATCCAACAAAAGTTTTGAACTTCAACCGATAAATGTAAGTTAATTCCGCAACTTTACTTGGTATATACACACTAGAATCATGTGTGAATACATTTACTTGGTTCCGCTTGCACTTGTTGCAGATGCATTTTCGAACAAGTATTCAAAATCATCGGGTGAATCTTTTTTATTGTCTCATATCAGCTCGAGTCCAATCATCCACACAAGATGTTGCTTCTAGAGTGCTTGAATGTAATGAAGATCATCTAGCTTCTAATATATTGCCTCCCAAGCTGAAGGCTTGCTCAACCGCAACTGTGGAAATATGTGCTGCCAATATCTCTTTAGCAATAATTGATAAAACATTATATATATTTTGCTATCGGTTCCACCATTCAAGGATTTTAAATTTTTTACTAACTAAACTTTCAGTAGGAAACTCGAAATTTATAGATAAATAATTATCTAATTCGGGGTTATTAGTTGTCGTATCCATAGCTTTTTTATTTCGTTGCAGTAACCAACGATCCCTGCGCTAAGTCTTGTTTGAATTACCGGTCGACTACTACCAGATTCACCTAATGTTCCTAAGTTATATCTTACAATATAATCATTAAATAACTCAATTAAATCATTTCTTAATCTCACTATTATTCTTGTAATATCAATTTCATTTAATATTCCTAAATAACAATAGTAAGCTTGTAAAGCACTATTCAAACCTTCTAATTTAAATCTATGATAAAAACAACAGCAATAAGATAAAGTAAATGAATTTCACTAAAATAATTCAATCATTTTACATAGCAGTAATGGCTTCGAACAAAATAATATCATTAGGATCGTTACTTTCAACATGTTCATCAAGAGTACCAATAATATTAAAACTTTCAAGAAGAAATAAATGTGTTGTAGGATAATAAACTCCGTTAAAAATTAAAGTAACATCATTAAAAACTTTTAAAATATCTAATTTTTTTTCACATAAAAGAAATTAAGTTGAATTCCAACGTGTTGGAACATCTTTTGAAAATTTAATCGGTTTAATACTATTTATTTTACAACACTTGTACCTCTACTAGATGAAGCCTACCTGGCCATTTGAGTTTGCGTCGTATAATGTCCAAGTTCAACCGCATGTTGTCTTTCAAGGTGCTTGATCATATTGTCGTATCCACCAAAAAATTTGTAGGAAACCCCACAATGATTACATACTGCGCTTGAAGCTTCATCGTATTGGTCTAAATGAAAATGAATTTTGAAAAAATCTTATGAACGAGACTTAACTTCTCTTCTCCGTGATTGTGAACCGACACTAGGGTCGCTCTATTAGGTTGACATATTTGACATTATGTTCTCAGATGAGCTTACCATATTTTTTTAAGGAAATAAGTAAGAAGAATAAGAAAATTGAGAATGATAATAACTAATTTAGTATTATAAATGAGAGAATTGAGATTAAGAGAATTGTAAGAATTGAGAGAGTTGAGAAATTGATGTGTTGAAATAATGAAAAATGACCCATATATATAGAATTTTAGAAATTTTTTTTATACCGAAAATGTCCTTAAATATAACCATTTTATTACTGTTATTAAGGGTATTATAGGAATTATATAATATTATAATTTTTTTAATGGCCAACGGCCATTTTTTTAATTTAAGGGGCAGGGAACGACTCCCTACCCCTTAAACCCAATGGCTACTAGCCGTTGGGAGGGTTCCTGTGGAACCCTAACCGACCCTGTCAATCATGGTTCCGGTTCCGGAATCAGAATCAGAACCGGTTGGAACCGGAACCGTCCGATTTCAACCGGTTCTGTTCCGATTCGGTTCTGGTTTCGAACTGGAACCGTGGTCGGGTCTGTCAAGATGGAAGTATCACTTCATTCATATGGTTAATGGAGATGATGATCACACATGATACAGAACCAGTACTCTTAAATGTTGCAGCTATCGGGATAGTATGACTAGGTCATGATTAACCGATTATAGAGAACAGTTTCTAGTGATCCAATATATGCTCCGTACGGAGCAGAGACAATTCCAACCCTAGGCCTAGCATGTGACATCCGATACTGGATCGTATTATGCAATATATTGTATACTATGCTTGATAAATGTTATATATTCATCGTTGAATATTTATAGAGAATTGGGTAGGCACGATGCTTTGCTAGAAGCCAACCATGTCTTGTAAATCGATTAGAACGTGGTACGGGGTACGCACGTGTCGGGTAGTTCGACACCCGTATTTACTGCCAACATATCCAGGAATCTCTTGGGTCACTTCCCAAAGATTCACAGATGACATTTGAGTCGAACAAAATTAATCTGAGATTAATTATGACAGAGAAAATTAATCTGGGATTAATTACGGTAATAATTTATTTAGGATTAAATTCGCATATAAGAGAGAACGTGATTTATTTGGAATTAATCGATAAAATAAATTTAATAGTTAAATTAGATTTTTCTATTTAATCATTTATTTGGGCTAAAATAATATATATGATATATTAATTGAAATTGGATTTCAATACGTAATTAATATTGGATTTTAATTAAAGTGAACGAATTAATTTGGAATTAATTCGTAAGCGATTTTCGTAATAATTTTGCTAAGCATTATTATTTAATTAAATTGGAATTAATTACGCCGCGAAGGAAAATTAATTTAATCGGATTAAACGATTCCGAGCCCAAAGTATATTGTAAGAGCCAACTAAATTTGGAATTTAAAGTGGTGTGACCCACTTTACTTATATAAAATGTTTGACATTTGATGGAGGTAGTTGGGCTTTAAATTAAATGAAACCATTTACTTTTAGCCAACCTTGTTTTTGAAAAACAATTACTTTAACTTGGTTTTGGAAACCAAAAGACAACACCTCACAAAATTCTCTCTTTCTCTTCTCGTACCATTGCCGAACACTCTTCTTCCTTGGAGGAAAATTTTGTTTCAATTTCTGAACAAAGCTAGCACTTTGAGAGTTAAAGAAATGTGATAAGGAAACTCACCATTGGGTTTAGAATTCAAAGGAAAGCTTGAAGCTTCTTCCACATCCAACAAAAGTTTTGAACTTCAACCGATAAATGTAAGTTAATTCCGCAACTTTACTTGGTATATTCACGTTAGAATCATGTTTAGGATCTTAGGGCAAGTCTTAGAGACTCTAACGCTCTCATATTGTGCATAATGAATATGACACATTTTCTCAAATCATCAGCTAAAATTACAAAGGCTTCAACATTAGTGAGTGCTTGAATCGTGGTGCTGGAGACAGGGAGGTTGGCTGAGTAGTGGTCAGCCCTGCTGACAGCCCAATCAACAAGCTCTTCGCCCCAGAAATCGCCATCCTCCAAACGATTGCTATTGTTATAAGCAGCACTGCTCGAGGATCCAGCTCTGCTCCTCCGGGCGGGGGTGTAGGTCCATAACTTGCCTTGCAGCACGAAGAGCATTTGATCAATTGGCTCCCTTTCCCGGATAATGTGAGACCGCTCTGTGTAGAAAACTGGCCTTATATGATCACACAAATACACCAACGATGCGTTGTCATAGCTTCTGAAAGCTGCTACCTGTTTTATGTTGAAGAATAAGATTGAAAATGCATCTAGCTAATAGCTAGCAATTGAAATTCAAGGCAACTCTTATAAACTACCATTTTCCTGCTAAACACACACCTTAGAGAGTGACGAAGTAGAAAACGTAAGGAAAACAAAATTTCTAAATATATTTCTTATTGAATGGAAGATGATAATCAATGAGAGTTTTCACCATTTTTTTTTGAATTGTTGAAAATCTCACCACCAAAAAATCTATTTTGGGTTTAAGCAGAGTAAGCAAAACCCCCGCTATCTCAGGTTTTTACAAGAAACGCATTCCCTGTATTCGAATTCAGAGCCCCCACATGTCCCAGACTTTTACAAGAACACACTTTTTGGATTCTAATCCAAAACCTGAATGTGAGATCCATTTATAACTATTTTTAGAATATTGCATGAATATCTACCACTTTTCTTTTTATTATTTCTCTTCATTATTTCCTTGTATGCAGTTGCATCTATGTTTTTCATATTTTCGTATTGTTGTCTATCTACTAATTTATTACAATTTTGTTCTATCGTTTGTTTTGGGCTAAAAATTTGACTCTAAGATCTGCGTCAAATATGAAGCCTTCAAATGAAAAATGTTTAATATATTTTTTCGGCTCAATATTAGATTCTAAATTTAATAAGATCATATTTTAAGTTTTTTATATTTTAAATAATGATAGACATAAATATAAAGATACATTCACAAGACACATCCTAGAAATAAATTTTATCTTGGGAAAATATATTTTATAATAAAATAAATAAAAATGAAAATATGGGCTAAATTATGCCTAAGGTATATCTAGTATATGTCTATTATTATTATTATTATTATATTTTTATTATTTATAGAATACCATACTTTATACCATCTAGGACCTCCAAAATTGAAGACTACCCATCTCAATCTCCCAGAGCGGGATTTGAATAAATATTGATGAAGAATATTTATATAAAGACAAAACTCACTTTCATTAGCAGGTCTAAACAGAGTTGTCGTTTTACGTCCTTTCCAATATACGCAGGAAGATTATTGAGCAAATATTCAACATCAACACCTCTTGTTTTTCGCCATTCTTGTGATCGGTGGTATCTCTTGATCTGAGCTTGTACTTTGGGATCGATCTTTTGAAAGGGCACCCACCGATTTAACTCGTGTACCTTCTGACTTCTTTCCTCTGATTTTACAGTTTCAGACTGCACATACATCTACTTCACCACAACCATAGTTCATAGAAAATTTAATTAAAAATCAGAAACACTAAGGACAATAAATTAGAGAGACAAGAAACTGCAGAGATATGCCAATTATTACCTGCACCTTTCCAATCAAAAAGAAAAACAACACCACGCCAGATATAGTAATGGACATCACAAAGATGTTTTCCAAGATATTGGTACTTAATGAGAGACCTTGACCGAAAGAACTGCCGAAAAAAAATTGAACCCAAGTACATGTGTTAGACTTGATTCAATACTTGAAACTTTGTAATAACTTAAGATGAACCCAAGTACATAAATTAAGTTGTGGGATCCAAAAAAGGGGTCACTGGAGTGAAATCCAACGGCCATTAATGGCCAAAGCAATCGGCTTGGATTGAAATACAACAGTCAATTTTTTGAGCATTAGATCCTCATAAAAAGTATATTATATGCAAAAACCTGAGACTTTGCAAGCCCCACCGAAAACAAGCTATAAACCGCTTAAATAAATATGCTTCCTCTAAAACTCCGGACTGAATAGCGTCACGAAATATTCCAAAATCATAGGCAGTTGTATTTTCTTTATTTGCAGAGCAAAAGCCATTTGAAAATGAGAAGTTTCCTGGTTTGTCGTTGCAGTAAAAAGAAATGCGATCGCATCCACTTTGATTCATGCTGCAGGCTTTTCTCCAGCATACAGTCTGTCTTGTTACTGCATAAAAGTACCACAAGGCTCCAATCACCTACAAAGATGAATAATTTAATATAAAATGCAGGTCTAATATTGATATAAAATGGAAAATAAAATTTTGTTCCATTGTAGTTATTCTATGATTCTGGCATCCGCAACTTTGGACATCTCATTTTAAGCCTCTTCATGGAAGATGTTGAGGCTCGTGTTTATGAGACTTTAATAGGTTGGCTCTCAGTGGTGAAACTGGGAATTTGGTTTGATGAGGACCGTAATGAAAAAATCATAATATTTTTTTTTTTTGAAATAGCCAAACCACCACTTGACTTAAGTGGAATAACTAAAATCCCTATTGTTTCAGGCTCCTATAAAAAACGTACTTATTGGATTCGAATACATGACCTAAAGGTCAGATCCTAAGTCTTACACCACCAAATCACGCCTCCTTATGATGATAATGAAATAATCATAAACTCTAGTGCCTATAACTAATAATATATTAATTGAGGGGGCCAAATGTAAAATATTATAGAGATGAATAAAATTTAAATCGTCTATATTTGGGGTGGGCATGATCCGATCCGATTTGATCGGATCAAATCGAATCGGATCCGATTGTTTTATCCGATCGAACTGAGATGACTAGATTCGATGGATTTCGGATCGGATCGGATTTTATCGGATCCGATTCGATTTTTTTTATTTCACTTAATATGCAAAACGACATCGTTTTGGAGTGTCATAAACGACATCGTTTTGCATAAGTTAGGGTTACTTTACTTCATTTCGTTCGTGTGTCTTCACTCAGACACTCAGTCACTCAATTCAGTTTCAGTCTTCAAATTCATTCTTCAACTCTTCATTCTTCTTCTTCGGACTTCACTGATTCACTCTTCAGTCTTCACGAATCATTCTTCTTCTTCGGTCTTCAATCTTCCGTCTTCGGTCTTCAGTCTTCACGAATCAGTCACGAATCAGACTTCATCTTCACTCCTCATCGTCGAAGAATCAAGAAAGTAAGTTCCCTTTACCGTCTCCTCAAAAATCAAAATTACGGATTTGGAGAATCAAATGAAAACTTAAGCTAAAGTTTTGGTCCTTTTGGAGAATCAAATTAGGGATTAGGGATTTGGAGAATTAGGGATTAGGGATTTGTAAGGAAACCCACAACAGTGGATGACGTTGATGTGATTTTATAATATGGTCTGGCTACGACATGAAGTGTTAGTTTAGTTTAATGATCTCTGATGACCTTCCATCTGCATTTATCGCTATTATAATTATTTTGTTAGCAAACATAGATCAAACTGTTGTTTGACTTAAAAGATATGGTCCTACTTGTCTTGGCCTAAGGATATTGCATCTTAGTTAGGCTATATTCTGAAAGTAATGCTATTCCCAACTTGAACACCTTGAGAGGAAAGACTCGTCCACCTTTTCATTGGAAGTAATTTTATTCCCACATCGAAGGTCTTTAGGTCATTCTTCTAAAACTACAAAATGGAAAATATTGTGAGAAATGATTCAATTGAAGCTTGAAATTAGTGTTTAGTAGTATCCAATAGTGTAATTTATATGTAAAAGCAAAAAAAAAAAAAAAAACACTATGTGGTCACAGTTTATGGTCAATATGGAGGCCTTAACTTTGGATTTATGTTAATTTGGAAGACTTAAGAGATCTAAATTTTACTAAGTTTAATGAAATAATGATTTTGGATAAAGCATAATAATGTTAAGAGATTCATGTAGCTGAAAAGTTTTATTTGGTTTGGTTTGAGTTGGATTAGTACTTTGTTTAGGAGTCAAATCACAATAGTGTATATATATGGTTTTAAGATGTTAGGAAATGGGAATTGACATGTTAAAATGAATATGTTCTTACCTTAAATTATCTAGTGAAGAAAGTTTATTGTGTATGCTGTTATCCCCTGTTGTTGATATTGTTGTCCTATTGTTCAAAACTTTAATGTTCATTTCTCTATTTTCATTATAGATGAGTGGGTTTGAAAGCTCACCCAACAGTAGTGGGTCGGAATCAGATTCTTTTGATATACCATTAACAGAAACAAGGAAACAGAAAAGAAATTTTCGATCAACCTTTGAGAGGCCGGCATTGTCAAAAAAATATGATTCATCGCCATCAACCACATCAATCACAATCAATCAAATAAACTTATTGCCTTTTTGTTGCGTAATTTGCCATGGATACTGATAGTTTGGGAACCTTCTTGATCAGCCCTCCATCCTGCCGATAGCCATCTTACTAAGTTCATTTTATTGTTGTACAGCTTTTTTACAAAAATCCAAGGTTAAAACTGACTGCATTTTATATTGATGTATGGAACAGAGAGCTTCAGGAGTTGGGATTGGGAATTTTGAAGATGTTGGACCATTGGATATTAATTTGAAGCCAAGGAATTCAACATGGTTGAAGAAAGCTGATCTTTTATTTGTTGAGGATAACAGCTTATTTGTTAAAACGTAAAACTGATGTTGAGAATGCTTTTATATTGTGTGGGATATTTTATCAAATTCAAATTCAAGTTTCGGATTTTATCAAATTTCAGATATCATTCCGAATTTTTCGGATCATTATCAAATTTCAGATATCATTCCGAATTTTTCGGATCATTATCAAATTTCAGATATCATTCCGAATTTTTCGGATCATTATCAAATTTTGGATCATTATCAAATTTCGGATCGTTATCAAATTTCGGATCACTTATTGAATCAAACTGATCCGATCCGAAATTATTCGGATCAGATTGGTTCGATCTGATTTGATCTGGATTGAATCGGATCGAGTTTGACAAGGTACTCGAGTCCGATCGAATTAAATTTCAGTGAGTTTATCGGATCGGATCGGATTCGGATTCGATCCGATCCGAATCCGATAATGCCCAAGGCTAGTCTATATCCATCCTTCCTGAAACATTTTTCCTTTTAGGGTGGGGCATTTCGGGTTTTGTTTGATTTTTGTCAAATTTTTGATTGGGTTTCCAAATCATTCGGTTTGAGAGTTTGAAACCATTCAATTTTTATCAAATTTTTATTCGGTCTTAATATTTAGTTTGTTTCGGTTTGACAATTCGATTTAGTTTGGTTATGATTGAATATTACAACCGACTAAATCAAAAGATAAAGTAACGCAAGATATATTAATTTATGATTTCCAATATACAATTTTAAATATGCTCATGCATTTGTAATATATTCATGTATGTACAAATGTAATTCTATATGAAATTATATGCATTAATCAATTTTATATCTTTTATTTAATTTAATTATTTCGATTTAATTATATTTTTGTTAAAGAAGGAATAGTATGAGAACATAATAATTTTATTATATATATATTCACCCTAATCTCAATACAAAATTTGTGATTATTCTTGTATGTAAAAAAATCACATAAAAATATTAACATTTTGCCAATGGATGGCCAGGTTTGGTTAGGTTTTTGTCAAATTTTGGTTTAGTTTCAGTTCATCTTCTTAAAGGTTTGATTAATTTATGGGTTTGGAACCTGATAAGTGTGGTTTATACCCACTTATTACGGTATTTTTAGCTTACTTTTTTGTTATATTTCGAAATATTTAAATGTCATTTATAGTTTATTTTCTATTTTATTTGTAGGAGCATTAATACATGGATCTGGGAACAAATGCACGTGTTTTGGGAACATACGAGAGCATATAACACAACCCAGGAGCAATTCATCACTCGCGTTATAATTCCATTGTCTCATTGGCACCAAGGCGCCATCAAACCAATTACACAAGGCGCCTTGGCGCCATATTGCCCAAGATATCATGGCGCCAGTGAAGCAAACAAAACAAAGGCGCCATGGCGCCTCTAGCACACAATCTGCCCATACATAATCCCGAGGATTTGGCGGTCATGCGCCAATTAGATTAGCTGCAGCGCTGCGGAACAGTCAGATGCGTTCCAGGATTTGTGATTTTAGTAAGATCTCTAATGATACCCAATGACTCACTGCCTCTTCTATAAATATAACAGTTCATCCAGAATTAAAAGGGGGAGGCTAATACACATCACAAAACACAGAAATAAATATTTTTAGAGATCCAATGAGAGGATTGAAGAGCGACAAGAGGATACAAAGGCTGTGACATCCGAGAAGGAAGAGATTTGATTCAGGTTTTATCTTCTTGTTTCTTTTTTAGAACTCTAATGATTTCCATTAGATTCATGACTTGTTTATTATTGTTTTTACCTATTGTCATGAACTAACTCCTTAATTCTGGAGAATGATGTAATCTATGCTTGAACCTTGTATTATGTTTGTCGATTTTGTGATGAAGTTTTATTGATTTATTTATATTCTTTTAAGTTTAATGCTTCTTGATTGCTGGCTACAATTGAAGATGATGAATGTTTAGAATCTATCACTCGAGAGAGGGGATTTTGAATAAATCTAGAGAATATAGCCTAGGATTTTATAGTGTTTGAGAGAATCTGTAGTCCTTTGAAGTCGTTAACGTAGAATTAAAAATCGTAATAAGTTGTTAACTATTTGATTTTTATAGAGATATCGAAATCTATGGTTAATGATATTTTCACTCGGCACTCGAGAGAGGGAGTTGATATTTTCGGAATCTTGACTTATAAATAATATAACTAAACATGGTAATTGGCATAACAAATACATAGGCGACAGTTAGGTGAAATCAGGATCCAGAATTTCTATCGTATTAGTTACTCCTATCTAAATATTTTTATATTTTATTTATTTATAAAAAAATCTTTATTATTTGTCGTCTAAATAAAGTTAGGATTATCAATTGTAGTACTTAGTGTGAGTTAACACAATCCATGTGGGTTCGACACTCTTTCACTGATTTATACTAAAACTTAACACCGTACACTTTTGGTGTGATATAAAATATCACACCAAGTTTTTGGCGCCGTTGCCGGGGATTATTTGTTTAATTCACATTAATATTACAACCAAGTAATCTTAGCTTTAATTTGAATTTTATTTTATTTTTATGTTTATTTTATTTTCTTTATTTCCTTTATTTTTGTCTTAAGTTTTATTTTTGTTTTTATTTCTTATTTCTTATTTTATTTTATTTTATTTTATTTTTTTCGTACGAGGTGAGTTTGAAAAGAAGCAATGACAGATCCTGTTAGTGCACTGATAGCTCAAGTATCGTCCTTCACTACTCATCTAGTAGTATTGACAAATCAAATGGGCTAACCGTCTATTAAAGCTGCTTCTGCTAATGAAATGCTTTTATCCAACAGAGGAACATGATTTGAACAAGTACAATATGTGAACAATCGGAACTTCAACAACTATAGAGGCAATCTTATGCCTAACTATTATCATCCGAATTTTTCATATGCTGATATGGAAAATATTTTGCAACCTCCTCATGGCTTCAATTATCCAAGAGCTGAGCAAAAACCTTCCTTAGAAGACCTCATGAGCACAGCTTCAGAGAGGTTTGAGAAGAATGAGTCAAGGCTGGATAACTTCAAAACACGAATGGGCAATATAGAGGCAAATATGAAATCTTTAGAAGCACAAATTGGGTTGCTTGTTTCTTCCATGGCCAATCAACAGACATGGGTATTTCCGAGTGATATTGAAGTCAATCCTAATGAGTAATGTCAAATCATAACTTGTAGGAGCAAAAAATAATTTAAAGACACCTCTCAGGACTTAGGCAGTAAAGAAGATGAAATGGTATTTCAGGAGGAAACAATAACTGAAGAAGAAAACAAGGTGAATTGATAATGAGAGGTCAAAATGAAGAAGTCACCTTCAGTGTTTTCAGAGCCATGCCGAGCCCTCAAGGTGATGCAGAATGTCACAGGATATATACAATAGAAAAGGGAGTTGTAAACACGCAGGGTGAATCATTTCAGCAACCTATGAGCATAATACAGTCATGCATAAAAGAAGATTCTCTACATCTAAACCTGAAACCACTCCCAAAGCACCGTAAAAAGAGGAAAAGAAAGACTAGTGCTCACTTGGAGATGATCTCTGGAAGGTTAAAAAGGAAGTCAGGCCAATTTTACCGAATGTGCAGTCCAGAATTTCCAATTGGGGGAAAATCTACATATCCTGGGGGACCATCTATGGATAAATCACCACAGCCTGCCAAGCTGTCTTTTTCATGTCATAAGAACCGGTGGATACCAAAGAAGAAAGCAGATGAGATTACCCGGTTCACTACGTTTAAGCCATCATAACCATTTGGGAGGTTGCGTCTGACTGAAGACGTTAAACTTAGCGCTAAGAGGGAGGCAACTCTTGCATTTGTTTTATTGTTATTTTTTTACTCTTAATTTTTATTTTATTGTGTGATATTTACTAAATTGCATGTTATTTATGCAGGTAGCACGAGACACACAACGCCCGCGCAACCAAATTCTAACCAGCAAGAGTCTGATCAACTCCATGCACTGTAGTGTTGTTCCTCACTCTTGTTCTTTAATTTTTTATCTTACATTGAGGACAATGTAATTTTTAAGTTTGGGGGTGTGTGCATGTTGTTTACTTGTTATTTATTTGTTTTATTCGAAAAAAAATTTGTTTTAGTCTTTGATAGTAAAGCATAAATCATGTGATGATATTGTTTGTTATGAGTGAAATTTTAGAAACGATAAGTGCCCAATTTACTTTCATCTAATGCCTTGAATAATTGATCTATGTTAGACTCGTAAGCACTTAAAATAAGTTTTTAGCAGTGAAAACTTAAGTAGTTGACAAAGTGACTAGTTGAAGAAATTACATGTCGATGAATGACCGTTTGCTTAGATATCTATCTTGATTTGCTAGTGTTATGAAATACGGTATAGCTAAAAAGAAAAATGTCTCTAAAGAAAGAAAATAAACCACCTATATATAACCGATAAGCGTGAAGCTACCTATGTGAGAGTATTAGGACCACCATGAGAAGAAATACTACCTTAAAGGGTATGTGAGTTGAAAAAAAAAAGAAGTGTAAAAAGACACAAGAAAAAAAAAAGAAAAATCATACCATACTGAGCATGAAATAAAGCAATTATAGAGCATAATTGAGATATCTAGGTTGGTTTGACCCATCGATTCTAATTTTTAAACGAAATCATTGAGTTGGCCTACTTAGGATCAAAGCTGTGAATGAACCTTTACACACACACATTGTGAGTCTAGCTTAGATAATTTATTCAAGAATTTGGATTTGAGTTGCAATTGCGTACTTTGAAGGTTCTCTAATTTCATTTATAAGCTTTCTTTGAGGATACATTTATGTGCAACTATCGGGACTATCTTTTGTTATTTTATATATTTTTTTCATGATTGTGTGTGAATGACATTTGTGGGTGTCGTCGCTGTAAGCCCTCACGAGACTATAACTCGTCCACTAGGGCCGCCTAGGGGCTTAAAGGCTTATTGCATACGCTAAATGTAATCGTGATCCCTACGAAAGTGGCTTAGTTAATTTAGTAGTTTTTAATTGTTTATTTGAATTTAATTTTTATTTTATCTTTTGCTTGGGACTAGCAAAACCTTAAGTTTGGAGGTATTTGATAAGTGTGGTTTATACCCACTTATTACGGTATTTTTAGCTTAATATTTTGTTATATTTGGAAATATTTAAATGTCATTTATAGTTTATTTTCTGATTTATTTGTTGGAGCATTAATACATGGATCTGGGAACAAATGCACGTGTTTTGGGCACATACGGGAGCATATGACACAACCCATAAGCAATTTATCACTCGCGTTATAATTCCATTGTCTCATTGGCACCAAGACACCACCAAACTAATTACACAAGGCGCCATATTGCCCAAGATATCATGGTGCAGTGGAGCAAACAAAACAAAGGCGCCATGGCGCCTCTAGCACACAATCTGCCCATACATAATCCCGAGGATTTGGCGCCCAGGCACCAATTAGATTAGCTGTAGCGCTGCGGC
>SKCR01031893.1:0-146874 GCA_019454045.1 Zanthoxylum bungeanum
GACATGATATTCATTTAGTAATGGGAAATGGGGCAGTGAGACTGTCAGACTTGGAAGGTAACGAGTTCACTGAGCTGATCAACGTGGACAGATTGAAGCAATATTTTGCCTGAGAAAGAGAAAACTTGGCAGAAGACCTAACCCGACAGGATAAGGAAACTCATGCATGCATGCATACACGTAACACATTTTGGCATTCGTTTTGTGTTTGTTTTGTATTCACAGGTTTTGAAGAAGAAAAGAGAAGGCGGCAAAGACAAGCCGATTAGAAGCATCAGTTTGGGGATGAGTCCCAGGGTCGAGGCCCACATCAGTAGCAGTTTTGGGGATGAGTCCCAGGGTCGAGGCCCACACATCAGTATCAGTTTTGGGGATGAGTCCCAGGGTCGAGGCCCACCTCAGCAGCAGTTTTGGGGATGAGTCCCAGGGTCGAGGCCCACCTCAGCAGCAATTTTGGGATGAGTCCAAAGGTCGAGGCCCACCTCAGCATCAGTTTTGGGGATGAGTCCCAGGGTCGAGGCCCACATCAGCAGTAATTTTGGGATGCGTCCCAGGGTCGAGGCCCGCACATCAGTATCAATTTCGGGGACGAGCCCCAGGGCGAGGCCCATATCAGTATCAGTCTGGGGGCGAGGCCCATATCAGTATTAGTCTGGGGGCGAGGCCCATTTCAATATCAGTTTGAGGCGAGACTCATATCAGTACCAGTTTAGGGCCGAGGCCCACATCAGTATCAGTTTAGGGCCGAGGCCCACATCAGTATCAGTTGAGGGCGAGGCCCACATCAGTATCAGTTTTGGGGTGAGGCCCACATTAGTTTGAGGTCGAAGAACCACTACATCGGTAACAGTTCGGGAACAAGGCCCAGAGAATAAAGCCTTCATTCGGTACAGTTCGGGAATAAAGCCCATAGTCAATGCAGTCAAGGAATAAAGCCCACAGTCAACACAGTCAGGGAATAAAGCCCACATTCAACACTGTTCGGGAATAAGGCCCACAGTCAACATAATTCGGGAACAAGGCTCAGGGAATAAAGCCTTCATTTGGTACAGTTTGGGAATAAAGCCCACAGTCAATACAGTCAAGGGAATAAAGCTCTAGCTTAACACAGTTCGGGAACAAGGCCCAGGGGAACAAAGCTCTATCTTAACACAGTTCGGGAACAAAGCCTAGGGGAATAAAACCCACTTTCAAAGCAATTCGGGAACAAGGCCTATGAGAATAAAGTCTTATCTTAACACAGCTCAGGAATAAAGTCTAGGAGAATAAAGCCCACTTTCAAAGTAGTTCGGGAACAAGGCCCAGGGGAATAAAGCCATATCTCTACACAGTTCGGGAACAAAGCCTATAAGAATAAAGCCCACTTTCAAAACAGCTCGGGAATAAAGCCCAGGGGAATAAAGCTCTCTCTCAACGCAATTCGGGAACAAAGCCCAAAGGTCAAAGTATCTCAGCACAACAGGCAAGTCAAGTGGCAGCTGGCGAGCCAAGTAAGTGAAAATGCATTGCATAACTTTGATAGGATTGTCACTGTTACACATTACACAAGTCCCATCAAAGTGGGGCGACTGTAGGCACTGCATTTTTGCATATAAGTCCCTATGATGAGTCTCATTTGGAGACACTACCTTTTAAGTCACGGAAGTCGCGGGAAACAGACGTCGGAAGGGGAAATTCAGAATAAGTATGTCATCAGATGCATTTCACAAGTTCACTATTTTCGTTCGTGCTGCGTTCGTTACCGCGTTCGAATGTCAAGCAAATTGCGGGCGTTCGTATAGCGTTCGAAGCGGCGTTCGAACGGTGTCGGTATTTCTAGTTTTGCTGGTAGCCTCACAGCCAAGCCCAATTACCCCACCAAAGCCCAAAAAACACATCCAAATTAAATAAATGCATATTTAACACATGAGGAATTAAATAAAATCTAAAAATCATATACCAATTTAAAACAAATATCATGCCTAATTAAAAACAAATTAAATATATTATATTCCTAATCTAGCCAAGACATGTCCCCCAATCAAATATTAGACCTTCCTTGTAAAACACTAATTGATCTATTCCTTTTTGAACAAGATTTAACCATAGCCTTTGCCTATAAAAAGAAGCCTCCACTACACATCCAAGGGGCTAGCACATTCATACAAACCACAAAATTCTGCAAGGCATTAACACCATAGCTCATTCGCACAAGAAATTCCCCTAAACCACTGAAAACAAGAGCCCCATACAGCCCTCCTAAACCACCGAAAATAGTAACCCCATACAGCCCTCAACATCACCAAAATAGCAGCCCTTAACATCACCAAAACAGCAGCCCCAAATACCCCAAAATAGTGGCCTAAAATACCTGAAATAGTGACCAAAAAACATCATTGAAAGAGCAGTGAAATACAGTAAAAATAGCAGCAAAACAGGGAGAACGATGACTCAAAACAGTGAGACAACGAACGAGAGCAGTGAACCAGTGAACCGGAGGAGTTGCGGAGCATCCACCCTTCCGACGACCGCGTACGGTACTTCCGAGAGTCGACGTAAAAGGTTAGACCTGAGGGCAGACTTCATATTTATTTTTATTCATCTTTTAATCGTTTTAGTTATTTATTTTGTATGAGAGTCGTTCATGGATGCATGTTGTGGCTTTGAATAAAATGGAAAATGTGTCGCCTCTTGTGGTATATTGGATGGAAACCCAGACATGAATTCCGTAGCCGAATCCGAATGGACGGTAGTGCGGTATGTACTTGGGATACAACTCCACGTACCACTTGAGAAAACGACGCATATTTTTTTTTATGTTGTTTGATTCATTTATTATTCGTTATTTAAATTATGCATGTTATTTGTTTGTGTAATGATGATATTAGCGTATGGGCTTAGTAAGTGGGATTAAAAGTCCTCTGTTTCGAGGGGTTAAAATCCTTTACCACGATGCTTCACCGCGCCGGATGACGTATATTCGGTTGAATGTAAGATGTGTTCAATCGGGTATACAAAGTCCGATATCGTTGTCTTTATTTTTTTATGCATTATGATATTAGCGTATGGGCTTAGTAAGTTAGATTAAAGGTCCTCCGTTTCGAGGGGTTAAAATCCTTTACCACGATGCTTTGTCGCGCCAGATGACGTATATTCGGTTGAATGTAAGATGTGTTCAATCGGGTATACAAAGTCCGATATCATCGTCTTTATTTGCATTATGATATTAGCGTATGGGCTTAGTAAGTGGGATTAAAGGTCCTCAGTTTCGAGGGGTTAAAATCATTTACCACGATGCTTCGCCGCGCCGGATGACGTATATTTGTTTGAATGTAAGATGTGTTCAATCGGGTATACAAAGTCCGATATCATCGTCTTTATTTTTATGTTCATTATGTTATTGGCGCATGGGCTTATAAGTTGGATTAAAGGTCCTCTATATCGAGGGGTTAAAATCCTTTACCACGATGCTTTACCGCGCCTTGTAGCCCGTTATTATTTATTAGGGGTCATCTATTCACCCGTTCACGTATGTGTCATGTGGTTTACTTTTTTTTGAGGTCACTGCTGTAACCCCGTTCGAAAGCATTTCAGAACGCCGCACGAACGTATGTTTTCTGTCTCAGTTCATTCGAACGCGTTTACGAACGCTTTACGAACGCGAACCTTCTGTTTTCCATTCGAACGCGTTTACTAACGCTACTCGAACGCGCAATATTTCCTTTATCTTTCATGCATCAGGTCTGGTCCCGTTCGAACGTGTTCTCAAACGCTATACGAATGCGAACCTTCTGTTTACCGTTCGAACGCGTTTTCAAACGCTACACGAACGCGCATACCCTGAACTGAGTCATTTTCATCACATGTCATGCATAATTGTTTCTTATGTGATTTCTCTTATGTCATGTAACCCTGCATTTATCTATTTGATGTGTTCATGGGATGGTATTCAAGCATGATTAGTCATTTATTTTTGGAATGTGCATTATGTCTAGGTTGTTCTTTATTTTCCGCATTATATGATCGAAGTATGTTCATGAGATTGCCGTGTGCTATTGTATGTTCGCCGTTATTCCAATTTGCTTTCATGCGTGACTATTATTATCTACTGGCATGCCTATGATCGAATGTAATGTGCTTATGACATCGCATGCTAGCCCTATTTATCTTTATGTATGTAAACTCGGACATAGGTTTTATGCAAACTTAGATATGAGCCTTGTACTTATGCATGCGAACATAAGAGTAAATTACCCTTGGAAATAGATGTTGCTTAGGCTTGGTTGAATTATTGCACAAATCATTTTATTACAAGTGGCATAAGTAAGGGACCATTCCGAACCCAATGGTTTTAGGTCTTCCCTTGCGATGGGTTAATGCAGCCTTAAATCTTTGTCCCGATTCACACCGGGTGGCGACTCCATCATTCTCCGGTTTAGTCCCCCGCGGGCTACTCCGTACTCCCAATCGGGCCGCGAGCCTGGAACGGCATGCGTCGCCCAGTTCCTGTGTTCCCACAGTAGTATTATCGAGACTGGACATCGATAATGCGAAATAGGCTAGTATTGCACTTGTGCTCGTTATGGAAGCTTAACGGCATAGTTATCATATATTTAAGTATATGATACTTATGCAAGTGTGATAGGATTTTCTCTTAGCCGTTGGATCGGGAACAGCGTCGCTCTGGATAGACCCATCAGAATCCCATTGGTAGTATGATTATGTGTCTATGGGAATCCGAATCAGGTTGGTGTATTTGGTCTTAACCTGAGACTTGCATTACTAATACTTGCGACAATTAGTACGCTTTGGTTTTGGTCGTCCGGGGCTTTAACTGGTTCTGTGTACGCCTCTTCTGGGTTTACTGAGAATTGTAGTATATTGGGTGTGATGTCAAGATGGAAGTATCACTTCAGTTATATGGAGATGAAGATCATGCAGAGATACAGAAATAGTACTCTCAAATGCTACAGCTATCGGGATAGTATGACTAAGTCATGATTATCCGATTAAAGATACTAGTTGCTAGTGATCCGATATATGCTTCGTACGGGGCAGACACAATTCCAGCCCCAGGCCTAGAATGTGACATCTGATACTGGATCATAATATGCAATACATAGTATACAATGCCTGATAAAGATTTTATAATCTTCGTTGAATATATCTGGAGAATTGGGTAGGCACGGTGCTTTGCTAGAAGCCAACTATGTCTCGTAAATCAGTAAGAACGTGGTACCGGGTACGCACATGTTCGGATAGTTCGATGATCGTATTTACTGCCAACATATCCAGGGATCTCTTGGGTCACTGATGAGCGGAAAATATATCAATATTTACCGCACATTTTACTTAGTATTTTATTTAGTTTCTCGTGTTTGATGAACGTTTTGATGTGTTTTAGTTTCTTTTGCAGATAAAATAATATTGGGACTCAATGAAATCATTTAGAAAGAAATGTGGGTCAAATAAGGGCAAAAATTGGACTTGACATATTAATTTTGGAGATTGGAAACTTGAAAGGGCATTCTAACGAAGTGCAGCTTCGGAAATTCTAGTTTTGCACAATTGTCGTATTTTGGTGATAACGTTTTATTCCGATATCGGATTGAGTTGATTCAAGTTCCAGATTAAAGAAGACTCAAATATCTATAACTATTTAGAACAAAATACTTTCGAATTCTGAAAATATCATGACCAAAATTGATGAAACATCCATGAGTGTGTTATGCGTAATTATTAAGTCATTTTCAAAGCAAATAAATAAAAAAAAAATAAATAAATAAAAAATAAAAATAGTCAAGCTCCCACCAAACATGATAGAAATTAATCATGGATTTTGTGGAGCAATTAGTGGAGCAATTAATAATGGATTTGGTGGATGATTTGATGGAGGCAAAATTTTGCCTATAAATACCAAGCCATTTAATTTGTAAATTCATACTTTCTTCTTTGAAATTCCTTAAGAATAACTAAGAAGATTGTATCTTGTTTGTTTATTTATAGCTTTCAGTAATTAATTTCTGCCTTCGCACTTTCTTTTCTTTACTTTTCAGTTTTTACTTTCCGCAATTTACTTTTACGCACAATACTTTTCTTTCTTTACTTTTTCAGTTTTTACTTTTCAGTAATGAGGAGGTAACTCCCCCTTGCTGGGGTATAAGGTAAAACTTTTATTATTGCTATTTAGATTAATCTCCCCTAATTATAATAAAATAACTATTTAAAATCTGACTTAACGAGGATACTGATGAGTGGTATTTATATCACTATTTCCCACTCATTTAACCTAATATTTTGTATAGTTTCTTGAGTTTTGTGAACGTTTTGATGTGTTTTGTGTTATTTTGTAGATAAATAAATTTTCAGGACATTCTGGAGGTGATTTGGGCCAAAACAGTGAAAATTGGACAAAAAGGACATTTCAGTAAATTGTCAGCGTCGCGACTCCAAGACCTTTCGCGTCGCGACGCCTAAAATGCGCCGAACAGTGCTAACGTGCGCCGGGTCCACAAATCAGAATCTGAGAAAAGTTTGACTTTGCTAAAATACGCCGTGACACGTGTCACAATCATAGCCGATCTGCTAACATGCATCGTGCCACGTGTCAGCATCCTACGGTGCCGACAGTCATCATCGCTACGTGTGCCACGTCAGCAAGTCAACAAGTCAACATTACCACGTGTCGTGCCACATCATCATCAGCCAATCAGGAAGTGCCACATGTCGCAATCCTACGGTGCCGACAGTCTCTTTCCCACGTGTCGCCACGTCACCGCCACGTCATCTCCACATCAGCGCCACGTCAGCATCAATCATTGAGTATCTAATCCTTATCTGACACGTGGCGGATAAGAATCTCATCGACCAATCAGAAGCCACCACGTGTCATAATAATTGAACCAACCACCTCGCCACGTGTCACCTTATCAGCTTATCCAGAATCTTCAAACCGGCGAACCAGAGCGTGCCACGTCGACAAAATCTGGCGTAGTGACGCTGAGGGCCTTGGCGTCGCGACGCTGGAAGCCTACTGAGGCCTATAAATTGAGCTCGAGATTTCAAATTCAGTGTACCACTCTCTCTCTTATATTCTATCTAAAGAGAGAGTTTCTCTCTCTACTTTCTTTTAATTTTTAGTTTCTTAGTTTTTTTTTTAGTTTTTGTAAATAATTTTAATTACGTTTTGTTATAATAGTAATTTAATTTTTACTTTTTACTTTTTACAGTTTTTTCTATTTACCATGAGGAGGTAACTTCCCCAGCTAGGGTGAAAGGTAATTATTTTACTATTACTATTTAGATTAATCTCCATTAAAAATAATATATTCACTATTTAAAATATTGACTTAAAAAGGATACCGCCAGATTGGTCGGTTGGTAATTAATTTTAATCTGGTTTAAACCTGACTAATAAAGGATACCGCCAGATTGGTCGGTTGGTAATATTATCACAAGTTTATATATTATTTTATGGGAGATATCTAAAATAGTAAATAGTAAAAGTAATTCCTTTACCTTAGCATTTTATTTTATTTTACTTTTCAGTTTTACTTTATGTCTTTTACTTTTCAGTATTTTTGCTTTATGTCTTTTACTTTTAAGTATTTACTAGCCCTAGTTATGTGTTAGTTATCTGGGGTTGTGACGAATTCTAATATCACCGTTTATAAGGGGTTATTTTATAGTTTGGGTAATTTAAAGGTTTACTTGTTAAGTCTTAAGGTTAATGCTTCTTGTTGTCTGATCACCAATAAGATTGATGTGGTAAATCTAAAATGAACTAGACATATGGATTTTAGGTTTCAGCCTTAGACTTAATAGATCACGATCTTCCTTGAGGATAGATAACCCTTTAATAGATTTCCTTACAGGATAGGAATATACCTGTCGGGCGGGGGTAGCCATAATTGGAACGTAAACTTAATGAATCCAGATAATTTGGTTGACATAGACATATGGTTCAATTGGGTTAAACTGGGTATTTGAGTCTGACCATCGACATAGGCTTTTGCATAATTTAGTGTTCCAGGTTAGTAAACTGATTTATTACAAAAACATAAAATAATCACTTAATCTTTTAAAAGATATTAGAATGATTCACAACCCTAGATCTTTGTGTCTTTTGTTATTTTCCTTAGTATTTTCTTTTGTCTTTTTATTTATTTATTTATTTTGCAAAACTACAATCAACCAAATCAATCAAGCAATCATTCTCTTATCCCTCAATTAGATATCTGTAAATAAATAGATTCAATAATTAATAACAATAGTAGGAATTAAGTCCTCGTGGGATCGATATTTTTATACTACTTGAACGATACGTGCGCTTGCGTTATACGTGTGTGTTACGCCGTTCAGATACCGACATATTGGTCGATTGATAATTATTTATAAATTAGTTTTAACCTGACTAAGCATGGATACCGCCTCGTTGGTCGGTTGGTAATTAATTATTAATTTGAATTAATGAGGATACCGCCTATATGGCTGGTTGGTAATTATCACGCAAAGTTAATATATTATATTAAGGGATATATCTAAAATAGTAGTAATAAAAGTGGATCCTCTAACCCCAGCATTTTCTTTTATTGTACTTTTACTTTATTTACTTTTCAGCAATTTACTTTTTAGCAATTTACTTTTCAGCAATTTACTTTCATCAATTTACTTTTCAGCAATTTACCTTTCAACATTTACTTTCCAGCATTTACTTTCCAGTAATTTAATTTCCAGCATTTACTTTATGTCTTTTCTTTTATTTAAGTTTTTACTACCCGTAAATATGTGTCGTAACTAAGCCAGTTATCTGGGGTTGTGATGAAAACCAATATCACAGGTTTATAAGGGGTTAAATTTTAGTTTGGGTAATATAAAAGTTTATTTATTGAGCCTTAATCCTAATTTTTTTTATTAACTGGCCATTAATAAAACTGAACTAGTAAACTTAAAATGAACTTGGAAAAGAGATTTTAGGTTAAAGACCTTAGACTCAATAGCCCACGATCTTCCTTGAGGATAGATAACCCATTAATAGATTTCCTTACATGATAAGAATATACCTGTCGGGCAGGGGTAGCCATAATTGGAACTTAATCTTAATGAGTTCAGATAATTTGGTTAACATAAGAATATGATTAATTGGGTTATACTGGGTATTTTTATTTGACCATCAGAAAAGGCTTTTACATAATTTCGTGTTCGAGGTTAATAAACCAATATATATTACACAAACGTAAAATAACCACTTCATCTTTTAAAAAGATATTGGAAGGATTCACAACCCTGGATAGTTTTATAAATTTGAATTTTCTTCAATCTACTTTCAAGAAATTTTATTTACTTGTTTTAAGTTTTAAAGTCACCACCCAATCAAACAATCAATCCATTAGATACTTGTAAACATTTAACTTCATAAATTGATAACAAAAGGTTTTAAGTCCTCGTGGGATCGATAATTTTTATACTACTTGAACGATACGTGCGCTTGCGTTATACGCGTGTGATTACGCCGGTCAAGTTTTTGGCGCCGTTGCCGGGGACTTATTTACCTTTCACTATTAGTTTTGAGGTTAGATACCTTTACTTGTATCTAATTTTCTTTTTCTTATTGTTTTAGTTTTCACTTGTTTCAGGTTCTCAGACACTACATGAGACGAACTAGAAGCTTTAAACTCCGACCGCTTGACCCTGAGATTGAAAGAACCATCAGACAGTTGAGAAGGGAAAGGCGAGAAGGCCAAGAAGCAATCGTTAACATGGAACCTGAACCTTTGCACATTGCACCACCAATTCCCATTCGAGACAGAACCATTCCAGTGGTTGATGGACTCATTTCATGTATTGTACTTCCTCATTTACCAGCAAATGCGTGTGACATCAAAATATGCATTCAGATGATTCAACAGTCAGTTCAGTTTGAGGGAAATGCAACTGAAGATCCTAATGCCCACATCAGCAACTTCCAGGAAGTTTGCGGCACTTTCAACTACAACAGAGCAGCTGAAGAAGCAATGAGACAGCGAGTTTTTCCATATTCCTTAAAAGACAGAGCCAAAGCTTGGTTACATTTACTACCAGCAAGTTCCTTCGCAACTTGGAAAACTCTAGCCATAAAATTCCTTGCAAAGTACTTTCCACCAGCCAGAACTGCAAAGTTGAGGAATGACAATACATCCTTCGTGCAACAAGATTCAGAATCCCTCTGCGAAGCTTGGGAAAGATTCAAAGATTTAATCCGGAAATTTCCTCACCATGAGATTGTAAAATGGCTACAATTCCAAACCTTCTACAATGGACTTTCTGGAATAATGATAACCACAATTGTTGCTGCTGCTGGAGGAGCTTTAATGGAAAAAGGAGAAGATCAAGCCTGTGACTTAATTGAAGAAATGGCCAACAACAACTCCTTGTGGCCAACATAAAGGAGCTTGATTCAACGAATTGCTGGAATTTATGAAGTTGGAGCCAACACTGCAGTGAATGCCAAGCTGGATCAGATATGCAAATTCATAGAAACTCTCAGCATGCAAGGTAACACTGGATCCACAAGTTCACCACATGGAGGAGCACCAGAGACAAACCAACTTGAAGAAATGGTGAATTATGTCAACAATTTCAACAGACAGGGGAACAACCCATATTCCAACACCTACAACCCAGGGTGGAGGAATCATCCCAATTTTTCATGGAGCAACAATTCAGGGCCAAGGAACTATCCACCACCCGGATTCCAACAACAACAAAACAAAGGCCATGAGCATGAAAAAGAACCAGGAATTGCAGAAGTGCTGGCTCAGTTAAAAAAATACGATGCTATGATTCAGAGCCAATCTGCTTCTATAAAAGCACTGGAGAATCAAATTGGACAATTGGCCAATGCTCAGAGTTACAGACCACCAAGAAATCTCCCCAGTAACACAGAACCAAATCCAAGAAACCGAGGGAAGGAGCAATGTCAAGCCATTACCTTGAAAAGTGGCAGTGAAATCAACAAAGATGTTGGAATCAAGGCAACCATTGAAGAAGTTCCAAAAGATGCAGTTCCACAGATGGAGGAAAAAGAAGCAAAGGAAAAAGATCAAGAAAGAATCACTTTACCTCCATATTTTCCTCAACGACTCCAGAAAAACAAATTGGATAAACAGTTTGCTCGATTCTTGGAGGTGTTCAAAAAGCTGCATATCAACATTCCAATTGCAGAAGCTTTGGAAGAAATGCCCAACTATGTCAAATTCATGAAAGATATTCTTTCACGAAAACAGAGATTGAGAGATTACGAGACAGTAGCATTGACGGAGGAATGCAGCGCCATCATTCAGAGGAAACTTCCCCCGAAGTTGAAAGATCATGGCAGTTTCACAGTTCCTTGCACCATTGGAGAACATTATATCGGTAAAGCTTTATGTGATTTAGGTGCAAGTGTTAATTTGATGCCTTTTTCTATTTACAGGAAACTGTAAATTGGAGAAGCAATACCTACCTCAGTCTCTCTGCAACTTGCTGATCGAACTCTCGCATTTCCGAGAGGTGTAGTTGAAGATGTGCTGGTCAAAGTTGACAAACTCATTCTCCCAGCAGATTTCATTATCCTTGACATGGAAGAAGACAAAGATGTTCCCATCATCATTGGGAGACCATTCTTGGCTACAGGTCGAACTGTAATTAATGTGCAAAAAGGAGAACTGACCATGAAAGTGCAGGACCAAGAAGTTACCTTTAATGTTTTCAAAGCCATGAAATTCCCGAGTGATGAAAAGAAGGAAGAATTTTTCAGAATAGATGTTGTTGATGGTATCATTCAGGATACTGATACAGTTCCCACAGACAAACTTGTAGCTTGCATCACCAACATGACTGACAGCGAGCTAGATGCTGAAATTCTAGAATGTATCAACTATATTGACAAGCCATTCCGATTTAAATCGACACCACCAGTGGAAAGTCTGGAACTTCCGAAGAAAGATCGAATCAACCCTCAATTGAAGAACCACCGCAGCTGGAGCTGAAACTATTGACGAGTCATCTCAGGTATGCATTTCTTGGAAACTCTTCTGAATTACCTGTTATTATTTCTTCTTCGCTAACATTGGAGCAGGAAGAAAAGTTGCTGATAGTGTTACGAGAACACAAAAGAGCCATTGGCTAGACTATAACAGACATTCGAGGCATTAGTCCATTATTTTCATGCACAAGATTCTGATGAACGATGAGTACAAACCCACAGTGGAGCATCAACAGAGACTCAATCCAATCATGAAGGAAGTCGTGAAGAAAAAAATTATCAAATGGTTGGATGCTGGCATCATTTACCCCATCTCAGACAGCAGTTGGGTGAGTCCTATGCAATGTGTATCAAAGAAATGATGAATTACTGTTGTCACAAATGAAAAGAACGAGCTGATTCCAACAAGAATGGTTACTGGATGGAGAGTATGCATGGACTACCGGAAACTGAAAAAAGCAACGAGGAAAGACCATTTTCCGCTGCCATTCATTGATCAGATGTTAGACAGACTGGCGGGACATGAGTTCTATTTCTTTCTAGATGGATACTCGGGGTACAATCAGATTGCCATCGCCCAGAAGATCAGGAGAAAACCACATTTACATGTCCGTATGGTACTTTTGCTTTCCGCAGAATGCCATTTGTAATGCTTCTGCCACATTCCAACGTTACATGATGGCCATCTTCTCAGACATGCTAGAACATAGTATGGAGGTTTTTATGGATGACTTCTCTGTTTTTGGAGACTCTTTCGACCATTGCTTGTAAAATCTGGAACATGTGTTACAAAGATGTGAAGATACCAACCTGGTACTCAACTGGGAGAAATGTCACTTCATGGTGCAGGAAGGCATTGTTCTGGGACATCGGATCTCACAAAAGGGAATCGAGGTAGACAAAGCAAAGATCGAAACAATTGAAAAACTACCTCCAACCACATCTGTCAAAGGAATTCGAAGTTTTCTCGGACATGCTGGCTTTTACAGGAGATTTATCAAAGACTTCTCAAAGATTGCTAAACCTCTGTGCAATCTTCTGGAGAAAGATGTGCCTTTCAAATTCACCAAAGAATGCCACGAAGCTTTTACGATCCTAAAACAGAAGCTGGTTTCTGCCCCCATCATAATCGCACCGGACTGGACCCTTCCATTTGAGGTGATGTGCGATGCTAGTGATTTTGCTACATGTGAAGTTTTGGGACAATGTAAAGCAAAGATTTTCGATGCTATTTACTACTCCAGCAGAACTCTGAATGAAGCCCAACTCAACTACACAACCACTGAAAATGAGTTGCTTGCAGTTGTGTTTGCTTTTGACAAATTTCGATCTTATTAGTTGGGTCCCAAGGTGGTGGTCTACACAGATCATTCAACAATCAAGTATCTGATCACGAAGAAAGATGCCAAGCCCAGATTGATCCGTTGGATACTTCTTCTACAAGAATTCGATGTGGAGATCAGAGACAAGAAAAGGACAGAAAACCAAGTGGCAGATCATTTATTGAGGCTTGAGAATGGAGATACAGCTGGCAAAGAACTAACAATCAAATAAACTTTTCCAGATGAACAGTTATTTGCCTTGAAACAGCACGATGTCCCATGGTATGCCGACTATGTAAACTACATAGTGTCAGGAAAATGGCCATTGGAATGGACAACTCAGCAACGAAAGAAGTTCTTTAAAGAAGTCAAACACTATATATGGGATGAACCATACCTGTTCAAACGCTGTGCTGATCAATTACTGAGACGGTATGTTCCACATGAGGAGGTCAACAGTGTCTTGCAGCATTGCCATTCATCACCATATGGCGGACACTTCAACGGGAATAAAACTGCGGCCAAAGTCCTACAATCAAGTTTGTGTTGGCCCACCATTTTTAAAGATGCTTATCTATTTGCACTTCAATGTGACAGGTGCCAGAGAACTGGGAATATTTCAAGGAGAAATGAAGGACCATTGCAAAATATTCTGGAAGTAGAGATATTTGATATATGGGGGATTGATTTTATGGGACCCTTTGTTCCATCATTCGGAAACCTGTACATACTGGTTGCCATAGATTACGTCTCCAAATGGGTTGAAGCAATTGCACTGCCATCCAATGATTCAAAGGTGGTGATCAAGTTCATTAAAAAGAATATTTTCACTCGCTTCGGAACACCTCGGGCGATTATCAGCGATGGTGGCACACATTTCTGTAACAGATACTTCGATGCACTCCTATCCAAATACGGATTTACTCATAAAGTTGTCACAGCTTACCATCCACAGTCAAACGGGCAAGTTAAAGTTTCAAACAGGGAGAACAAAAGAATCTTGGAGAGAACCGTTGGATCAACAAGGAAGGACTGGTCTGAAAAACTGGATGACGCATTATAGGCCTACCGGATAGCTTACAAGACACCCATTGGTATGTCCCCATATCGAATGGTGTTTGGGAAAGCATGCCATCTACCAGTTGAGCTTGAACACAAGGCGTACTGGGCACTGAAGAAGTTGAATCTTGATCCACAAGCTGCAGGAGAGAAAAGACTTCACCAACTCAATGAGTTGGAGGAATTTTGCCTACAGGCTTATGAGAATGCCAAACTATACAAAGAGAAGACCAAGAAATGGCTTGACCGAAAAATAGTGCGCAGAAAATTGGAACCAGTGCAGCAAGTGTTGTTGAACGATTCACGGTTAAAACTTTTTCCTGGAAAGCTGAAATCAAAATGGTTAGGTCCATTTGTGATTACTCAGGTGTTACCCTACGGAGTTGTTGAGATATACAATCCTAAGTCGAACAACACATTCAAAGTTAATAGCCAGCGTGTCAAGCACTATTGGGGAGAATCAATTGAGCGACAAAAATAAAGTGTCATACTTTCAGATCCAGACTAACGTTCGGGCAGTCACGTCTAGCTGACGACGTTAAACTTAGCGCTAGCTGGGAGGCAACCCATGCAATTTGTGTATATATTGTGATTTGGTGTGTTTTATTTTATGTGTTAGTTTTTGCAGGTGAAGTCATTTCAAGATGGAAGAAGCTCTCGTAAATTTTCACAAGCAATTTCCTTCTCTCCCTCAAAATTCTCTGATGAAAGTCTATAAAACTCGCTTGGAACGGATGAGACTTCTGATGATCAAAGGTATTCCTAATGACATTCGTTGGGTAATCGAAGCACGGGTCCGATTAGCATGTGAGTATTCTGATTCTTATAATTCTTATTTTCCTGGTTTTGGAAGAATCACCTATGCAAAGAAACATAGAGCTAAACAAATGAGTGTTTGTTACAAATGTGCACGCTGGAATTGCAATACTCGTTGTCGTTCTTTAGGAATGGTGTCTGATAATCGCGAAGATAAAATGAAATTCATTAGGGATGGCATGAGTAAGGAGTCTTTAGATGAAAGACAACAGTTAAGTCTCGGGAATCAGACTCAAAAAGACCATGTTTGCCAATTTATAAGAAAATTGGATGGGAAGCTTGTCCCTGACGCATAGACGTCAATCAAGTTGTAAATTATTTTAAATATTATATCTCTTTATCTTTTCCTAATAATTGTGATTTGTTTTGTTATTTTCTCCGACAGGATCCAGTCTACTTTTTGACCTTTCACGATTTACTATTTTGCTACAAATCGTCCTTTGGAAGATATTTATGTTATTATTACTCACCCTTTTCACGTTCTATAAATTCAACTCATCATTGCACCTTTGAAGGCATCCAGATAAAAATGGACGCTACTTCAAGAGGACGGGTAGAAAATATCTGTGTGTTTTGTGGTACCAGTGTTGGTGTTAAACCAGAATACGTAACAGCGGCACAGGAATTGGGTCGAGTCATTACTGCAAGGAATATGCACTTAGTATATGGCGGTGGCAATCTTGGACTAATGGGGATCGTTTCAAAGGCTGTACAGGACGGAGGCAGTCAAGTCTTGGGAATCATCCCAAAACCCTTGGCGGAGGCGAATCTTATTGGATCATCAAACGGCGAGGAACTAATCGTGCCAGGTATGTCTGAGATCCGAGTTATTAAGTCTGTAAGGGTGTTTTAACACATAGTGCCCTAAAACCAACTGGTTTGGGAGTCACTGACCCAAAACTCGTTACATAGATCGAAGATGTTGCCAAAAAAATATATATCTGAAGTCTGAGTAATTAAGTCCGTAGGGGTTGTTAGTGTCATAGACATGCCACGGTATCTCTAAGCGTGATTCGTGTGTGAATAATAATCAAAAATAAGTTGCGGAGGACTTACATTGATCGGTTGAGTTCAAAACTTCCATGGATGTTAAAGCTTTCAAGCTCTTGGGTGAGTATCCTTATCACCTTCATTTGACTCCCATATGTGCTAACAAGAACAAATGGAATAAATTTTATCTCACAAGGAGAAACAAATTTGTCCGAGAGAGAGAGGAAAGCTACCGGCCTGAAGATAAGAGACCAATCGACCAAAATCATCAAAGGTCTTTCGGCCATGTTTCAAAAGCAGTAGCCTATTCGGCCAAAATGAAAAATGAACCAGAGAGCTGCTTTGCTCTCTGTTATTCGGCCATTATATATGAGAGAGAGATAAAATTGGCCACTTGAATTGGCTTATAAAAAGAAACAAAATAGCCACTTGCCCTTTTTTAAAAAAACAAAAGCAATATTGACTTTCTTTCATTCAGCATTAAATGCGCCAAAACAAAATGAAAACCAGTGGCCTATATCTATTTCATTTCCAAAATAAAGGCAATTTAAAATTGAAGTCAGTGGCCTCATTGGTTACCCATGTCTCTCACTTGGTTCGAGTCCCCACAAAAGTAGTGGGGACTCAAACCTTCATCTTTAGGAGGAAGAAGTTCTCCTATATGAGAGTTGATTCCCAAGTTGTGTCTTGGCTGATTTAGAATTTGTAAGTCCCGAGCTACGTCTCGGTTGATTTCTGGGCAGTGCTATAATTGTATGTATCTAGAATCCCAGTTGATAGCATATTGTAATATATGTAGTTTGTAATAACTCAAAAAAAAAAAAATTAAAGTCAGTGGCTCAGATTCGGCCAAAGCATTTCAATTCGTGGCCATTCAGCCTAAAATGTGAGGGAGAGAGAGATCAATTTCCAAAATAAATGTGTTGAGTGTATTTTAAGTTTCCACCAAAACCCATCACTAATGTCAATCACCAAAAATAACTAATGATGTAAGTAAAGTGGATCCCACTTTAAATTCAAAATTCAAGTGGGCTTGTTCAACACACTTCGGGCTCGGATTCGTTTAATCCGATTAAACGAATTTTCCGTCGCGATATAATTAAATCCAATTTAATTAAATAATAATACCCAGTAAAATTATTACGAAAATCGCTCGCGAATTAATTCCAAATTAATTCGTTCGCTAAAATTAAAATCCAATTTTATTTCCCGTTGAAATTCAATTTCAATTAATATATCTAATATATTATTTAGCCCAATTAAATAAATTAAATAGTAAAATCTAATTTAACTACTAAATTTATTTTACCGATTAATTCCAAATTAATCGCCTTCTCACATCTCAACGAATTTAATCCCAGATAAATTCTCGACGCAATTAATCCCAGATTAGTTCTTTCTCTGATAATTAATCCCAGATTAATTCTTGCCGTAATTAATCCCAGATTAATTTTCTCTCTCTTAATTAATCCCAGATTAATATTCTCTCTCCTAATTAATCACAGATTAATATTGTTCGAGTCAAACATCATCAGTGAATCTTTGGGATGCGACCCAAGAGGTCCCTGGATATGTTGGCAGTAAATTCGGTCATCGGACTATCCTAACACGTGCGTACCCGGTACCACGTACTTATCGATTTACAAGACATGTTTGGCTTCTAGCAAAGCACCGTGCCTACCCAATTCTCCAGAAATATTCTTCCACTGAATACATGATCTTTGTCAGGCGTAGTATACGTAGTATTGCGTATAACGATCCAGTATCAGATGTCACATGCAAGGCCTGAGGCTGGAGTTGTGTCTGCCCCGTACGAAGCATATATCAGATCACTAACAACTAGTCTCTTAATGATCGGAAAGTCATGACCTAGTCATACTTCCCCGATGGCTATAGCACTTAGAGTACCAGTTCTGTATCCCTACGTGATCATCAACTCCATTTGACTGAAGTGATACTTCCATCTTGACATCACACCCAATACACTACGATTCTCAATATACCCAGAAGAGGCGTACACAGAACCTGTTAAAGCCCCGGACGAACAAAACCAAAGTATAATGATTGTCGCAAGTATTAGCGATGCAAGTATCAGGTTAAGACCAAATACACCTACCCTGATTCAGATTCCCATAGACACATAGTCATACTACCAATGGGATTCCGAGGGGTCTATTCAGAGCGAAGCTGTTTCTGTACCATCGGTAAACAGAACCCCTTATTACACTTGCATGAGTATCCAATACCCAAATATATGAGAACTATGCTGTTACGCTTCCATAACACGCACAAGTGTAATACTAGCATATTCCGCATTATCGATGTCCAATCTGGATAATACTACGACTAGGGATATTTAATGATTAAACCTTTATGGATTAATACTGTCTCATATCTTATTAATCCGGAACTAATCATAATGACTTTTATCATTTATATATCCAGGTAATCCAATTACAAATGATAAAAGCGCAATTTCCTTTGTCACATAGTTAATTTGTACAACAACAACATGTTCTGTACAAATAGTGATGCTATTGGTCATAATTGTCCAACAGGGGTGTCTTAACACATGGTGCCCTAAAGCCAACTGGTTTGGGAGCCACCGACTTAAAGCTCGTTACATAGATGGAAGATATTGTATATAAAAAAAATCAAAAAAAAAAAATCAGGAAATTTTTTTTTATTCCATTGCTTAAAAAAGATGTGAATTCTGATAAAATTTTAGGACAAAAATATTACTCTCTTCTCAACTACACTCATGACTATTGTGGGCAAAATGAGTTGATTAATATTTTGTTGACTGTGTATATGGAGAATGGTAAAAATAATCGGAAAATTTACTTATTCGGTAATTTAAAAAGAAACAAAACAACTATTGACTTGGATTAGAAGTTTCACATGTTTAGTCACTAACTTCTTTATTCTATTTTCTCTTGTCTTTTTGCTTTTATGTGCATTAGTTTTACTATTTTTTTTACTTTTATCAAACTTGGGTATCGTTACTGTAAGCCCTCAGGAGACTACAACTCGTCCACTAGGGACACATAGGGGTTTAAGGGCTTGTTGCATACGCTAAATGCAACCGTGATCCCTACGAAAGTGGCTTAGTTTAATTTTAATTGTTTCTTGTATTTTATTTTATTTTTTTGCTCGAGGACTAGAAAAATGTTAGGTTTTGGGCTGTGATGATCGGAAAATATATCAATATTTACCGCCCCTTTTACTTAATATTTTGTTTAGTTTCTCGGGTTTGATGAACGTTTTGATGTGTTTTAGTTTATTTTGCAGATAAAATAATATTGGGACTCAATGAAATCATTTAGGACGAAATGTGGGTCAAATAAGGGCAAAAATTGGACTGGACATATTAATTTTGGAGATTGGAAACTTGAAAGAGCGTTCTAACGAAGTGCAGTTTCAGAAATTCCAGTTTTTCACAACTGTCGTATTTTGGGCATAACGTTTTATTACGATATCAGATTGAGCTGATTCAAGTTCCAGATTAAAGATGACTCAAATATCTACAACTTTGAAGAATACAATAATTTCGAATTATGAAGATTTCATGACCGAAATTAATGAAACATCCAGAAGTATGTTATGCGTAATTATTAAAGTCATTTTCAAAGCAAATAAATAAATAAATAAATAAATAATAAAAATAGTCAAGCTCCCACCAAACATGATATAAATTAATAATGGATTTGGTGGAGCAATTAGTGGAGCAATTAGTGGAGCATTTAATAATGGATTTGGTGGATGATTTGATGGAGACAAAATTTTGCCTATAAATACCAAGCCATTTCATTTATAAATTCATACTTTCTTCTTTGAAATTCATTAAGAATAACTAAGAAGTTTGTATCTTGTTTGTTTATTTATAGCTTTCAGTAATTAATTTCCGCTTTTGCATTTTCTTTCTTTACTTTTCAGTTTTTACTTTCCGCATTTTTCTTTTACGCACAATACTTTTCTTTCTTTACTTTTCAGTTTTTACTTTTCAGTAATGATGAGGTAACTCCCCCTTGTTGGGGTAAAATGTAAAGTTTTTATTATTGCTATTTAGATTAATCTCCCATAATTATATTATAATAACTATTTAATATCTGACTTAACGAGGATATCGCCATATTGATCGGTTGGTAATTATTTATAAATTAGTTTTAATTTGACTAAACATGGATACCTCCTGGTTGGTCGGTTGGTAATTAATTATTAATTTGACTTAATCAGGATACCGCATATATGGCTGGTTGGTAATTATCACGCAAAATTAATATATTATATTAAGGGAGATATCTAAAATAGTAGTAAAAAAGTGGATCCTCTAACCCAGCATTATCTTTTATTGTACTTTTACTTTATTTACTTTCAACAATTTACTTTTCAGCAATTTACTTTCAGCAATTTACTTTTCAGCAATTTACTTTTCAGCAATTACTTTTCAGCAATTTACTTTTCAGCAATTTACCTTTCAACATTTACTTTCTAGCATTTACTTTCCAGTAATTTAATTTCCAGCATTTACTTTATGTCTTTTCTTTTATTTAAGTTTTTACTACCCGTAAATATGTGTCGTAACTAAGCCAGTTATCTTGGGTTGTGATGAAATCCAATATCACCGGTTTATAAGGGTTTAAATTTTAGTTTGGGTAATATAAAAGTTTATTTATTGAGCCTTAATCCTAATATTTTTTTATTAACTGGCCATTAATAAAATTGAACTGGTAAACTTAAAATGAACTTGGAAAAGATATTTTAGGTTAAAGACCTTAGAATCAATCGCCCACGATCTTCCTTGAGGATATATAACCCTTTAATAGATTTCCTTACAGGATAGGAATATACCTGTCGGGCGGGGGTAGCCATAATTGGAACTTAATCTTAATGAATTCAGATAATTTGGTTAACATATGAATATGATTAATTGGCTTATACTGGCTATTTGTATTTGACCATCGGAAGAGGCTTTTTCATAATTTCGTGTTCTAGGTTAATAAACCAATATATATTACACAAACGTAAAATAACCACTTCATCTTTTAAAAAGATATTGGAAGGATTCACAACCCTGGATAGTTTTATAAATTTGAATTTTCTTCAATCTACTTTCAAGAAATTTTATTTACTTGTTTTAAGTTTTAAAGTCACCACCGAATCAAACAATCAATCCATTAGATACTTGTAAATATTTATTTTCATAAATTGATAACAAAAGGTTTTAAGTCCTCGTGGGATCGATACTTTTTATACTACTTGAACGATACGTGCGCTTGCGTTATACGCGTGTGATTACGGCGGTCAGTCGCTTCCCGAAGATTCACCAATGACATTTGACTCGGAAATAATTAATCTGGGATTAATTAATAGAGAGGAAATTAATCTGGGATTAATTGCGTCATGAATTAATCTGGGATTAATTCATAAAGAAGAGAGAACGTGATTAATTTGGAATTAATCGGTAAAATAAATTTAATAGTTAAATTAGATTTTTCTATTTAATTTATTTATTTAGGCTAAAATAATATATTGGATATATTAAATGAAATCGGATTTCAACACGGAATAAAAATTGGATTTTAATTCAAGTTAACGAATTAATTTGGAATTAATTCGTAAGCGACTTTCGTAATAATTTTGCTACGCATTATTATTTAATTAAATTGGATTTAATTACGTCGCAACAGAAAATTCATTTAATCGAATTAAACGAACCTGAGCCCGAAGTGTGTTGAGAAACCCAACTTGAATTTTGAATTTCAGTGTGGGACCCACCAACTTACATCAACAAGTCACTTGAGTGATGGAAGTGGTTGGGAGCTTTTAAAGCTTTCTTGTCCAACACACTTTGCCTTTTGTTTTTCTTTTTAGAAAAGGATATACACAATTTTAGTGGTTGATTTTGGTATTAGATTTTGGAAATCAAAATATTAAAAAAATACTCTATTTTCTCCTCTTCCATGTTTTGGCCGAAACTCCCCCTCTTATTCCTTGAATTTTTTGTTTCAAAAATTCACCATTGCTAGCACTTTGGGAGTCAATTTAAGGTGATAGGGAAACTCACCCTTGAGTTTGGAATTCAATTTGAAGGCTTGGAGCTTCCATTACATCGATCTTCAAAGAAAAAGTTTTGAACTTATCTACCAATCATTGTAAGTATTTCCGCAACTCCTCTTGTTTATTCACACACAAATCATCTTAGTGATCTTGTGGCATGTGTAGGACACTTACAGTGCAACCATTTAAATTAGTAATATTATGGAAAAAGATATTGCTCGTATTCATGAATCAGACATAAATACGATTCGGATTGGCGCTCAGAGCACCAACCATAACAATTTCTCCCACTTTCTCTAGTGTCATTTCATGGTATCATATACACATCCCAATATGTATCTCATACTTATGGCCCTCAAGAACTCACCTAGCGCTCAAGAGGTAGGTAACAACAAGTAAGCCCGCTATGACAAATTGAGTTTGTCCAACAAACACGATCATTTTCCTTAGCAAGCATCATTCATATTTTGTAGAAACTCAGATGCCATATCAACATTGTGCTTCAGCTACTAAGTTGTCTAAGTATTTACAAATCAAATCCAAAATACTATGTAGACAACCGCAGACACAACACTAATAACAAACTTCTAATCTACAAGGTCACTATGCAACTTCATAAGTCAATACTTCATAAGTTGCAACTAATTCCACTTATATAGTAGAATCATCCGTGACACTCTCACTGCATCTTTTCTAACTCTTTATGGCGTAGACTGTCTAACGTCATAATTAGACTCAAAACTAATTTGACCCTAATGGTTGCGAACTTTATTCTTCATTAATTAGAAACTCGTTCTTAATATCTCAAATATGATAAAGAATATTTTTCAAGACACATCTTATGGTCTAGAGGATATCAAAATAACTCGTAACAATTACGATTAAATTGATATCTCTTATCGTACTCAATATATTATTCATTATGCCATCATCATATGATGCATAAGATTGATTAGATATTCTAGTCAACATCTCTTTCGAAAAAGGAATCATCCTTTACGAAGGATGAATACTATACATAAGACACACACTAACTGTCAAACATTTATACTAACTGTCATACAGATAGTCTTGTTGTGTCCTTTATTAAATCATATCTAATGTATGATTAATTGGAGTATCTCACAAGTCTCTTAGTTTTATATCATATATAAAATTTTATATCGAATATAATAGAGTCACCACTTCCGCTGATTTCACGGAGAAAATAAGACTCAAAAATTTTTACCTCATTAACATCTCATTATTACCTTAATATTGATAAGGTCATTATGATGTAAACACTAGAAAGAAATTTGTACGCTCCCACTAACCCTTTTATCACATATGTATTCTCTATACTTTGATAAAATCAGACGATCTGACTGAACTCAAAATTAGAGAACACAAATTTATAGAAAACTCATCCGAGTCTACAATAGACTCTATAAGTTAATATACCAAATTGTAATCTTAGCAGAATACAAACTCTAGGGCCATTCTAAAATGTACTCTTTAATCAAAGAAATCACAACTGATCTCTTATCCGAAGAAGTCATTCAAAAACGCCACTTTTTATTCTTTATCTAAAATACACAATTTAATATTATCATTAACCAACAGATCTTAAATTTTTCAATCAATGCGACTAGAGACAAGTTTCCTCAGAATCTACAATAGATTACTGAGTATAACATTTCTCACTGTCATACTATTAAGGTCAAACCTTCAATAAGCTCACTGTGCTTTTGCTGCGCAAACCATTTGCACATTTTATGAACGTTTCATACCTAAAGCTCAATCAAGTTCCAAACTTGATCGTAGTAAGCTATGAACAATCTAAGATCTATGGTCTAATGCTAATTTCCGGATTCGATATCAAATATCACTCCCACTATAAATTATAGGATAATTTTCTTCAATAAGAAAACAATAGAACCATTAAATATCAAATACTTTACAAATGATTTTGTTATCCTATTGAACTTATATGAAAGTAATTAAAGAGTATTTTCATCTTATTAATTATGTAGTTCCATTTAAAATTTATCATCGTATTTGACTTCAATAAGTCAAGTCTTTTCTACAATAGTCAACATCCAATGTTACACACTAAGTAATAAATAATTTTATTACTCGAGATCGTAGAAAAGATATTTTATCAAATAGAATACAATATTCTATTAAATAAAATAAATGATAAACTTCTACTCGTACCTCCGAGGCGCAAGTAATATCAATTATATAACTATTATACAAAAGATAGATTTAAATCTCAAACATTTCAAGATTCGAATTTTCTACTTATACACATCATATACTTAACTGTAGAAACTAATGGAACATTAATTAAAATGATGAATTATTATTACTGGAGCATATCCCTAAGAGTATTGAAACCAATTCGGTAACTCTCAATATCAAACGAATCAAATCACATAAGATTCGATTTCTTCCACTAACCAATTCCATCAATATGGAATCGTGGAAGAATAATATTGATGTAAAAATTATTTTCTTCAAATAACCTTAGAAAAAAATTACCATAAATTCATATGTTTGATCGTATCAAACATCCTTGAATAATTCAAAGACTCACGATGAATTTTAAAGATACAATTTTCAAAACTTTAGATTGAAAATCTTTGAACCAGTCAAAATATTCTATCTGCGTTTCATCAGAAATACGTAACTAAGTCACGACAGTTCATCGACTAAGTTACGAAGTAAAGAAAACTACCTTAAGCAATTTACAATTCATTAAATTACATACATCCAATGTATCAGTTTAATAAATTTTCTTGTCCAATGACAGTCATTGGTTAAATGAGATTTAGTCACTTTCCCGAATACAATATTCATTAAGTGGATAAAGATTTGTGGTGTGATCTCATATCAGACCATCATTCACTATATCAAATAACCATCCAATACTTAAGTGATAAAATCTCATAAAATAATGTTCTAAGTTACTTACTTAACCATATATTTTTCTTAATGTTTATCTATTCGTTAATGACACTACTAGTCGTTTTAAAATATGTAACAACTATTTACAAAGAACAAGTAACTGTCAAATAGTCGCAAGTTCTGACATCAAATATCGAAACAATCATTCAAAAATATTTTAAATAACTATACGGGAGATCTGATATCCAATATCTACAGTTATCGTTTATGAAAATCAATATTTTCTATACACAACTATACACATCTTTTTTCTTTAGCTTAATTATTTAGTTTCGAATTATTTACAACATTTGCAAATAATCGAAAAATAAATAGTGTCTGACACGTGACCTCTGAATGTCACTAAAGCCAAGAAATGTCATTATTAGATAAACAAATAACTAATGGGATTTTCATAATGCCGTGAAGAATCTCGAGACATGAACCAATTCATGTCAATCTTTACTGCATAAGAAACTATTATGTCTAGAAGGATTATATCAGTATCTATTCTAATCTAGAACCTATTCTAGAAATCTGCAACGATAATGAAGTCTGAAAACATATATAATATGCATGCAGTGGATAAAAGTTTAATTCTATCAAACTAATAGAATAAGGAACAACATGAGCGACAATTTATATAATATTACACAACGCATAAGTTAAGGATTTTTAACCTAGCAGTGCCTCCCACTACTTTATGTAATACTGTAATCCCCAACGGAAATGAGAATTCAATAATTAAATTGAATTCCATATGGGAAGTAGACCCCATGAATATATTTCGACTCACAACTTTGGCACGTTCTCGTCTACGTATATTCATTAGGTAGACAACTCATTGTCAATCATACTCACTGTGACTCCTGGATTCGGTCATGATTGTTTCTCATTGTGACAGCTTTAACATGTTCACAAGGAGGCGTATCAATGTTAATCTTGTCAATGACAAACTCAAGCTACCGATGTAGTCCTGACAACTTTGGCACGTTCAGGATTTCCACTTTCACTTGAATTTATCTCTTATCATATAAGTTCTACCTGTTGGGTTCTCTAAGAACAATAACCAAGATCATTAAGCATAAAACCATGTGAATACGCAAAGTAAATTAGCAGAAAATCCTTACAATGCTCGGTTGAATAGATGTAGGAGATAACAAAAATTTCCAACCTCCTTGTGTAGTTGCTCCAAGCTTCTCCTTTGATGTATGTTGAGTTTCCAAGCTTGTTCTTGAATTCCAAACTCATATGTAGCCGGTTCGTGTTCCTCAATAAGATTGACATCTTTACGCAGTGAGATCAGAAACCCATACCTCCCAGGTTATTTTCTGACTCTCTCCGACTTGTGCGGTTCTTGTGTATTTGAATATTGTGGTAAAGTTTCATACTTGATGAACTGTTTGTGTTCCGTTAAAGAATCGGTGCATGGAACAGTATTACTCCGATTTTCATCTAGTTTTACTTTCCTCCCACTTACCACTGCATATAAGTATTCCTCTTAGGAAAACCGCATGGAGAGGAACAATTATATTATTATCTTGTGAGTTGTATAAGTACTATACTTTGGTTTCCCTAGGACAACCTACAAATAGGCACTTATCCGATTTTGGGTTCTAGTTTGGTATCATCCAAACATATGCCCAGCATTCCCAAATCTTCAGGAATGAGAAACGTAGTTTCTTTCCTGTTCCTATCTAATATGAAGTCTGTCTAACAGATTTTTCATGGAACCTTATTCAAAATAAGTATTGCACTGTTTAATGTGTATCCTCAGAAGGAAATTGGTAGCTCAGAGCGACTCATCATTAACCTTACCATATCTAACAAAGTTCGGTTTCTCTGTTCGGACACACCATCAAATTGAGGTGTTCCAGAAGGAGTCCACTGTGAAAGAATACCATAATATTTCAAATAATCGAGAAACTTATTGCTTAAGTATTTCCACCACAGTCCAAACTCTTGCCGGTCTGTTTTTATACTTCTTGTCGAAACTCTTTGAATTTATCAAAAGTTTTCGATTTATGTTTCACAAGAAACACATAACCATAACGCGATGCCACATTCATAAAGGTTACGAAGTATTCATATCCACCTCTAGCCTAACTAGATATGGGCCCACTTAAGTCACTATGAACGAGGGCTAATAGATCGGTGGAACTTGCACTTTTACCAAGTAAAAGGTGTTTTAGGCACTTTGCCTAATAAACTAGACTTGTAGACAATATTTGAATTAGAATCAAATCCGTCCTAGTACCCACTCTTTGAAAGTGTGGATATACGAGTCTTGTTAATGTGTCCCAGACAAAATGCCACAAATAAGTCTCATCTGATTAATACAGTTTAAGCTATTTGTTTGTCATGTTATATGTTTGAGATTTGTTTATATTGAAAATATAAATACTGTTATTCACATCCAATGTGTTTATCTCAATATCATCTTTATAAACAAAACACTTAGTGTTCTAAAATATAAAGGTATACCCGCAACGAGTTAGACTAGATATAGAGATAATGTTTCTAGTCAAACTAGGTACATTATAACAGTTTCCTAATTTAAGTACATGCCCAAATGGTAGTTCCTAAAATTAGGTTTCTACGGTTAAAATAGTGACTCACGTCCCGTTTTCGACTCGCAGGTAGATCTCATCTGAAGTCAGTCTCCTGCTAATCAGCAGATTCTGTACATCAGTACATATTTATGTACCACATCTAGTATCAAAAATCCAATTTTGAAACTAGTAGTGAACATGTTTATGACAAACATACTTGAAGCCGGAGCCTTGCCCCGCCTTCACTTCCTTCATGTCTACCTTGTCCATACGACAGTCACGCATCCAGTGACCTCGTTTGCCACAGTTTAGGCAAACATCTTGGGATATATCCTTTGTCTTCCTAGAAGACTGTGATGATTTTGCCTTTGCCCCTTTTAGAAGCTCTAGCTCTCCCTCCTTGAGCATAGCCATCAACTCTCCAAGAGTTTACTCTTGGTTCATAATGAACCTGCCCCAGCTTTCTGGCAGAGACTATAAGATCAAATCTTTGGTAGTCTCGGCCATGTAGGTAATGCCCAGCTAACCTAGCTGATTGATGTCAGCAATCATCTGCGACACCTAGTGTTCGACAGATATACCCTCTGAAATACGCGAGCGAAAGAGCTTCTTTTGAAATTTGTACTTCTAAGATCTAAGGTTAGATCTATGAAGATCCTTTAATTTCATCATCATGGTATAATGATCTAATCCTTAATTCAGACAACGGAATTAAAGAGTCATTGCGGTAAGCATAACGGATTGAGCACTAAAGTTTTCATCACGATGAGTCTTCCAAAGCTCATGCTCCACTATTCACTCGACTCCGGGCTTAGGCCCGAGATGTTTCTCTATCAAATAGAATAACTTCTCGACTCCCAGGACTATCCTGACGTTCTATTCCCAATCTGAAAATTAAAGCCGTTTAAAGACATTTTCACCCAGGATTATGTTTTAAACGCTAATCTTTCAGTTATCTTGATTTCAATAGTCCAACTATCCAATCAATGATTTCGGGTACAATCAAATATAATGATTACTATAGTCTAACTATATAATCAACTATTATTTGATTGGTTAAATTCAAATATATTGATTAATATAATTCAACTATAAATGAAGTAGTTTGAATACAGTCCAAATGTTCAATTAAAACAACAATTAAATATTAGTCCAACTAATATATTTATTAATAAATAATGATGAAAAATGAAATGAGCGCGTTTTGAAAAGTATCTAAACGAAATTGTAAATTTAATACTTGCCTCCCACTATTTTTCGGCGAGCCTCTAACCCTCTATTGAGTACTCGGGAAACCTAGTTTCCTAGAGGGCTAGGATCCCATTAAATAGCACACAACCTTGACTTTGGCCAACAAGTTGTATGAAACTTAACTAGGTAGATCTCTAAGATCAATTGGATCTCATCCAATTCCTAGATCCAGTAGGTGGACCTCCATGTCCGAAACATATACACAATATATATGCCAATATATCCATTATATTTTCCTAACATTTTCCTCTGAATCAACTAAGCCTTGGCTTTGGCACAACAAGCTTAATGATTCCAGTTAAGCGGGACCCATTGACTTTGGAAAGCTTCGTAATCGATGTCGATGGACAAAAAATGATCTTGACTTTGGCCAACAAATCACAACTTGGACAAGACATGCGATATGGAACAAAGCCTTCATGATTCAAACACATCCGCGATGGACAAATGTATTGACTTTGGCCAACAAACCAGTGCAAATCTTGGATCTTGAGAGAGAATCACTCAATGGAAGGAAAACACTTAATATTTGTTGAGGGTTTTTCACGTAATTGGCAACCAATTAATTATCTTTGATTAGGTCTCATCATACACCCTTAAGCATGCATTCTAAAAGCATAATAAGGCGCGATAAATAAATTAATAATGATATGCGGATGGATATCTCACAAATTGTTCCTAGAACAAATAACTCATTTTCCTCTCCCCGGCTAGCACTATTCTTACTTCTACCCAATTACATAACATTTCTAAAGAAACCTCATTTACATTGAGGGGAATAGGTGAGAAGAGAAATACAATGAGAAAAGAGGTAATAGCCTGGACACGCAGGTCCAATTAAATAAATTCTAAATTTATTACAATAATTTCCAAAATTGCCCTCACCCATCTAATATCCATCCGATATACATTATTCATACATCACATCCATGTATTCACACAAAGCATGTTATCAATCAATCTAATCCAATTAATTAATCTTTGATTAATGACCATCCAATGTTCAAACAACGATTTGATTTGCGTGAGTCCAACTCGTTTAAGAATAAGTACTCAAAGTAAAAATTCTTGAATTATATCGAACTACAATTGAAATCTAATTTAATTTGTATTCAATACTAATTCCAAATTAAATAATTACACTTTTTAATGTGCCTTTACGACTTAGATTCTAAATCTAATCTTAATGGGTCTCAAAGCCCAAATAACATTCCATGTCAATTTTAATTAAAGTCCAATGGGCTTTTAATTAATTCATAAGGCATTGACTTTGGCAACTAAAGCCCAATAAGGAATCACCCTTTGCCATAAAATTAATTTTGGCCCATTAGGCCCAATTAATTTTTTAAAGGCCCAATAATCATATTTGGACTTTATGGAAATGGTTTTAGGCCCAATTGGATCCAACCAATTATCCTAAACCATACTTGGCCCAACCAAGCCCATTAAGCCCAAATACAATATTTTTAGCACAATTCCAAATTAAGCCTAATTAATATAATTACAATATTCCAAATATCACAATTATTTAATTAAAGTGTATAGCCATAATTAATTAGTTAAATTAATATTTCCAAAACACCAATTACACTAATTAATCATGCTTTAATTAATCAACTTATGTCCAACACAAATTGAAGCAAAATCAATCCAACATGCTCTCCAAGGCTCACGACAATATGGATATTTTTTTATCAATTTTGATTTCAATCCAATTAAATCACAAATCAATATATCCAAGCATTTTAAACACATCCAATGGTCTAAAATCAAAATCACCATGACCTACAAGGGTCCTTATGTATTCGGCCAAGCCAACATTTTTGGGGAAAATTAATCCAATTAATTTTTCATCAAATTGATCATATATAGTTCTAAGTTATCATTATCTAAGCATACTCAAACAAACAATTTGATCAAATCATGCTCAAATCAAAAATACCCAAATTTAAGATTAAGAACCCTAAAATATTTCATGCTTAATTTAGGCTCTGATACCATTGTTGGGTTCTCTAAGAACAATAACCAAGATCATTAAGCATAAAACCATGTGAATACGCAAAGTAAAGTAGCGGAAAATCTTACAATGCTCGGTTGAGTGGATGTAGGAGATAACAAAAATTTCCAACCTCATTGTGTAGTTGCTCCAAGCTTCTCATTTGATGTATGTTGAGCTTCCAAGCTTGTTCTTGAAATCCTAACTCAAGGGTTAGTGTCCCTAACACCTTTGTATGAATCCTTGTGAGTGCTAGCTCTTGAAAATTTGTAACAAAATTTCTAGTTTGTCTTGTGAAGCTCAAGGCAATGGAGGTTTTGGGAGAGAAAGAGAGTTTTTAATTTTGTAAAATGATGACTTATATTAAAATGATTTCCAAAATCAAAAATAATATATACCAAAACCAATATTTGGTATATGTCCATCATCTCACCAACTTGGTGTGTTGGACAAGTCACCAACAACCCACCAAAACCCATCAATAAAAAGTAATTTAAAGTGACTAGGTGATGTGACTTGTGATGTGACTTGTGGGCCCCACTTAATTCAAAATCCGAGTGGGCCCGCAAACACTCCCAGGCCCAGGTTCGTTAATTCCGAATTAACGAATTTTCCGTTGCGACGTAACTAAATCAAATTTAATTAAATAATTATGCCTAGCAAAATTACTATTCACGTCGATCGCGAATTAATTCTAAATTAATTCGTTCGCCCGAATTAAAATCTAATTTTAATTCCGTTATGAAATCTAATTTCATTTAATATATCAAATATATTATTTTATCAATTAATTCCAAATTAATCGTTCTCTCTCTTCAAATAATATTTTATCCCAGACAAAATCTCTCCGTAATTAATCATAGATTAATTATGTTTGAATCATACGTCATCGATGAATCTTCGGGAAACGACCTATGAGATCCCTGAATATGTTGGTGTTGGATTCTCTAAGGTCCAAGGATCATTATCAAGTAATGAAAACAAGTGAATACACAAAGGAGAATGGCAGAATCATATTCACAATGAATGGATTGGATGCTACGAAGAACTAGTACCGTATCATACGTGACCATCATCTCCATATGACTGGAGTGACACTTCTGTCTTGACATCACACCCAACACACTACGATTTTCAATATACCCAGCATTGGCGTACACAGAACCTGTTAAAGCCCTGGACGACCTCAACCAAAGTATATTGATTGTCGCAAGTATTAGCGGTGCAAGTCTCAGGTTAAGACCAAATACACCTACCCTGATTTCGGACTTCCATAGACACATAGTCATACTACGAATGGAATTCCGAAGGGGTCTATCCAGAGCGAAGCTGTTTCCCATACCATCGGTAAAACACAACCTCCTATTACACTTGCATTAGTATCATATACCCAAATATATGAGAACTATGCTGTTGTGCCCTCACAACGCGCACCAAGTGTAATACTAGTCTTTTACGTATTTATCGATGTCCAATCTCGATAATACTCTGACTAGAGATATTTAATGATTTATCCTTCGTGGACTGATACTGTCTCATATCATTCTCAATCCAGGAACAAATCATAAGGACCTCCTATCATATATATATCTTGGTGATCTAATCACAAATGATAAGAGAGCAATCTCCTTTGTCACATAGTTAATTTGTACAACAACACCATGATCTGAACAAATAGTGACGCTATGGGTCATAATTGTCCAACAATCTCCCACTTGGCCTATAGCCAGTCACTCGAGTGCCTTACACCCGAATTATGTACGGTTGGCTCAATTTGCTAAGAAAAGGTTTCGTCAGCGGATTTGCATGATTATCGTCTGATGCGATTTATACGATCATCACATCGCCACGATGTATAATCCGAACGAATCAGATGAATATCGAAGTATATATCTGAATCGTTGATAAGACCATTAATTCTTTAGTCTGTGCTGACGCCTAGCTCAGCTGCTAACAAAATTATATCTAATCTAATTAGATTTGTTATCGACCCAAATGGCTTCTATTGCCGCCTCAGCTGCAGCAATAACCCGCATTTGCTGTTTATTCGGTAACGGTATCTTGCTAGGAAGATTTCCAGCTCACTGTTCCGTTATTCAAACTATATAGTACCATTTGCGACTTATAGTTGTTTTATCGGTCAATGAAACTTGCAGTAGTGATCCCAGTCACTTCAAGTTCTCCATCTTCACAGATTAAGACATCATCTTTAGTTCTCTAAGAAACTAACAGATGTTCTTAATATCAATCCAGTGAGTATCACTTGGATTGGCCTGTTTATGAATCCATATGCTCAAAGCATATAAGACACCAGGTCACGTACATTTTTCAATGTATGGTTTCTCGGAGAGTTTTCTCGAAAGCCAAGCTTTCACCGATTGTTATTATGGGAATATCATTTCCAAGAAATGACATATTATCATTATTTATAGGACAACCACTGTCAGTGCGCTCCCACTAACCTTCTTATATACACAAGAATCATTTACGTTTTTAATTAAATCATAAACAAGTATGATTACATCAAAATGATAATTCCAAGAACCTATGCTTGCTTCAATCCAAACATGGATCGAATAACCGGCAAACCTTGTTTGCTAGTTTTAGTACGACAAAATCGACAGGATGTTGTAAACATCCTCCAAAAGGTTTCCTTTTCAGGAAAGTGATTTTCCCGTTAAGCTGACATATTTCAAAAATGAAACATGCAACATTAGCAAGCATTATCCAAATGGATTTACCGTGGCAATAGGTAAAAGGTTGAATCGTAATCAACACAATGTTGATAACTATACCTTTCCGCTAAAAGCCTAGCTTTATACGTTGGTATGTTGCCATCCATGTATGTCTTCCTTGAAGACTTATAAAGTACCATTAGGCACAATGCCTTGCGGTACATCAACTAGTATCTAAACATAGTTGATATACATGGAATCCATTTCGGACTCATGACACTTTGTCAAAATAGGGAGTCGATACCTTGTATCACTTTCTCATACGTAGTCAGTTGGTATTCCTAAAAAAGATTGACATCTTTATGAGTTGAGATCAGAAACCCATACCCTAGGTTGTTTTCTGACTCTCTCCGAACTACGTGGTTCTTGTGTATTCGAAGATTACTGGTATAGTTTCATCCTTGATGAACTATTTGTGTTCCATTAAGATTCGGTGCCTTGAACATTATTACTCCAATTTTCATCGAGTTTTACTATCCTCCCACTTACCACTGCATATCGGTATTCCTATTAGGAAACCGCATGGTGAGCAACAATTACATTGTTCTTTTGTGAGTTGTATAAGTACTATACTTTGGTATCCCTAGGATAACCTACAATTGGCACTTATCCAATTTGGGTTCTAGTTTGGTATCATCCAAATATATGCATAGCATACCCAAATATTCAGAAATGAGAAAACCCAGTTTCTTTCCTGTTCATATCTAATATGAAATCTGTCTAACAGATTTTAATGGAACCTTATTCAAAATAAGTTCTTGCACTGTTAATGCGTATTATTTGAAGGAAATGGTAGCTCAGAGTGAATCATGATTAATCTTATCATGTCCAACAAAATATTGTTACTCTGTTCGGACACACCTTCAAATTGACGTGTTCCGGGAGGAGTCCTCTTTGAAAGAATATTGTACTCTTTCAAGTATTTGAGAAACTTATTGCTTAAGTATTTTCCATTACGGTCTTACCGTGACAGTTTAATACTTTAGCCGATCTGTTTGTCTATTTTCGTGTCGAAACTTTAAAGTTTCCGATTTGTGTTTCAAAGAAACACATAACCATAACGCGATGCCACATCCGTAAAGGTCACGAAATATTCATATCCACATCTAGCCTAGCTAGACATTGGCCCACTTGCTTCACTATGAACTAGGGCTAACAGATCGGTGGCATTTACACTTTTACCAAGTAAATAGTGTTTTAGGCACTTTGCCCAATAAACTAGATTCGTAGACTTTATTTGAATAGATCAAATCAGTCCTAGTACCCACTCTTCAAAAGTACGGATATACGATTATTGTTTAATCGTGTCCCAGACAACAATGCCACAATTAATTTCTTCTGATCAAATCAGTTTGAGCTATTGTTTGTCATGTTATATATTTGAGATTTATTTATATTAAAAATATAAATTCTGTTATTCACATCTAATGTGTTTATCTCAATATCATCTTTATATAATGAAACACTTTAGTGTTCTAGAATATAAAGGTAAACCCACAGTGGGTTAAACATTGATATAGAGATAATGTTTCTAGTCAAACTAGTTACACTATAACAAGTTCCTAATTTAGGTACACACCCGAAGGTAGTTCCTAAACTTAGGTATCTACGGTTAAAACAGCGACTTTCGTCCCATTTCCAATTCGCAGATTAATCTCTATTGAAGTCAGTATCCTGTTCATAACAGATTCTGAACATCAATACATATATTTTATGTATCACACTAAGTATTTAAAATCCAATTTCAATACTAGTAGTGAACATAATCTTGACAAACATATTTGAAGTCAGAGCCTTGCTCGTCTTCAATTCCTTCATCTCTGCTTTGTCCAAAAGGCAGTCACGCTTCCGCGATCCCGTTTGCCACAATTTAGGCAGACATTTTGGGATATGTCATTTTTCTTCCCAGAAGATTATAATGATTTTGCCTTTGCCTTTTTCAACATTCCAGAAGCTTTTGGCCAAGCCTTAGCCTTCTAGAATATCGAAGTGAGGTGCGCCTTGCGCTACTTGCCTATTGCAAACTTTGACTTTGTCTCCTTGAGAATAGTCATTAACCCTCCAAGAGTTATTATTGCAATTTAATACTTATAAGATCTAATTATAGATCTATGAAAATCCTTCAATTTCATTATCTTACTTTAAGGATCTAATCCTTAGTTCTGATTCAGAAATTAAGGAGTCTACTGACAAGCTAAATGGATTAAGCACTTAAGTTATCATCACATAAATCTTCCAAAGATTATGCTCTACTATTTGTTTAATTCCGGGCTTTAAGTTTAATATGTTATTTTATCAAATAAAGTAACTTATTATTTTCTAGGACCATCCTGAAACTTAATTCCCAATTTGAAAAATTAAACCATTTAAATACATTTTCCCTAGGATTATGTTTTAAATATCAATCTTTCAATTTTATCTTGATTCTAATAGTCCAACTATTTAATCAACGATTTAGGTACTATTTATTATAATGATTATTATAGTCCAACTATTTAATCAACTATAATTTATTGAATCAAATATATTGATTATTATAATCCAATTATATAATCAAATATAAATGAATTATTTGAATACAGTCCAACTGTTTATTAAAACAACAATTTAAATATTAGTCCAACTAACATTTAATATATATGACGAATGATATTTGTTTGAGCGCGTATGGCAAGTAATTAAACGAATATTGCAAATTCAATTCTTGCCTCCCATTATTTTTTCGGCGAGCCTCTAACCCTATGTCGAGTACTCGGGAAACCGTGTTTCCTAGTGGGCTAGGATCCCATTAAATATCACACAATCTTGACTTTGGCCAACAAATTGTATGATGATTAACTAGGTAGATCTCTAAGATCGATTGGATCCAATCCAATTCCTAGATCCGGTAGGGGGACATCCAAGTCTGAAACATATATCTTATATATGACAATACATCCAATGTATTACCTAACCTTTTTCCTCTGAATCAACTAAGCCTTGGCTTTGGCACAACAAATTTAGTGATCCCAGTTAAGCGCGACCCATTGACCATGGAAAGCTTTGTAATCAATGTCGATGGACAAGAAGTGGTATTGACTTTGGCCAACAAACCACAACTTGGACAAGACACCAATATGTAACAAAGCTCTCGTGATTCAAACACATCCTTGACGGACAAAGGCCTTGACTTTGGCCAACAAGCCAATGCCAGTCTCGGATCTTGAGTAAGAATCACTCAATGGAAGGAAAAACACTTAATATTGTTGAGGGTTTTTCGCGTGCAAATTGGCAACCAATTTATTATCTTTGTTAAGGTCTCATCATCATACACCCTTAAACATGAATTCTAAACACATAATAAAACGCATATGAATAAATAATAATGATATGCAGATGGATATTTTACACATTGATCATAGATCAAATCTCTCCATTTCTCTCTCCCGCTAGCACAAGTATTACTTCTACCCGTTACACTATACTTCTAAGCGAATTAGAATTAAATACATGAATAATGTATATCAGATGGATATTAGATGTGTGGGACAATTTTAGAAATTGTTGTAATAAATTTGATTTATTAAATTGGACCTGCGTGTCCAGCCTTATTACCTCTCATTTCTTTGTATTCTCTTCTCACATATTCCCCTCAATGTAAATGAGGTTTCTTTAGAAGTGTAGTGTAACAGGTAGAAGTAATACATGTGCTAGCGGGAGAGAGAAAGGGAGAGATTTGATATAGGATCATTGTGTAAAGTATCCATCCACATATCATTATTACTTTATTTATACGCGCTTTATTATGTTTTTAGAATGCATGTTTAAGGGTGTATGATGATGAGACCTTAACAAAGATAATAAATTGGTTGCCAATTTGCACGCGAAAAACCCTCAAATAATATTAAGCGTTTTTCCTTCCATTGAGTGATTCTTACTCAAGATCTAAGATGACATTGGTTTGTTGGCCAAAGTCAAGGCCTTTGTATGTCGAGGATGTGTTTGAATCACGAAGGCTTTGTTCCATATCAGTGTCTTGTCCAAGTTGTGGTTTGTTGGCCAAAGTCAAGACCACTTCTTGTCCATCGATATTGATTACGAATCTTTCCATGGTCAATGGGTCGCGCTTAACTGGGATCACTAAGTTTTTTGTGCCAAAGCCAAGGCTTAGTTGATTCTGAGGAAAAAGGTTAGGTAATACATTGGATGTTTTGGCATATATAAGATATATGTTTCGGACTTGGAGTCCCCCTACCAGATCTAGGAATTGGATTGGAATCAATCGATCTTAGAGATCTACCTAGTTAATTATCATACAATTTGTTGGCTAAAGTCAAGATTGTGTGATATTTAACGGGATCCTAACCCACTAGGAAATGCAGTTTCCCGAGTACTCGACAGAGGGTTAGAGGCTCGCCGAAAAATAGTGGGAGGCAAGAATTGAATTTGCAATACTCGTTCAATTACTCGCCCTACGCGCTCAAACAAATATCAATTCGTCAAAGAAATTAAATGTTAATTGGACTAATATTTAAATTGTTGTTTTAATAAATAGTTGGACTATATATTCAAACTATTCATTTATAGTTGATTTTATAATTAGATTATAGTAATCAATATAATTGATTTTAATTAAATTATAGTTGATTAAATAGTTGGACTATTGTAATCATTATAATAAATAGTACCTTAATCGTTGATTAAATAGTTGGACTATTAAAATCAAGATAAAATTGAAAGATTGACATTTAAAACAAAATCCTAGGGAAAATGTATTAAATGGTTTAATTTTCAAATTGGGAATAAATTTCAGGATGGTCCTGGAAAAATAATAAGTTACTTTATTTGATAAAATAACATATTATGCCTAAAGCCCGGAGTTAAGCAAACAGTAGAGCATAATCTTTGGAAGATTATGTGATGATAACTTTAGTGCTTAATCCATTATACTTACCGCAATAGACTCCTTAATTTCTGAATCAGAACTAAGGATTAGATCCTTAAAGTATGATAATGAAATTGAAGGCTCTTCAAAGAATCTATACTTAGATTTTAGAAGTACTAAATTGCAATAAATAACTCTTGGAGAGTTAATGACTATTCTCAAGGAGATAAAGTCAAACTTTGCAATTAGGCAAGTAGCGCAAGGCGCACTTTATTTCGATATTCTAGAAGGCCAAGGCTTGGCCAAAGGCTTCTAGAATATGAAAAGGGCAAAGGCAAAATCATTATACTCTTCTGGGAAGATAAAGGACATATCCCAAAATGTCTGCCTAAATGTGGCAAACGGGATTGCGGAAGCGTGACAGCCGTTTGAACAAAGCAGACATGAAGGAATTGAAGACGAGCAAGGCTCTGACTTCAAATTTGTTTGTCATAATTATGTTCACTACTAGTATTGAAATTGGATTTTAAATACTTAATGTGGTATATAAATATATACCGATGTTCAGAATCTGCTATGAGCAGGATTAGAAGAAGCTGTTATAATGTAACTAGTTTGACTAGAAATATTATCTCTATATCAGTGTTAACCCGCTGCGGGTGAACCTTTATATTCTAGAACACTAAAGTGTTTCATTATATAAAGATGATATTGGATAAACACATTAGATGTGAATAACAGAATTTATATTTTGAATATAAATAAATCTCAAATATATAACATGACAAACAAATAGCTCAAACTGATTTGATCAGAAGAAATTAATTGTGGCATTGTTGTCTGGGACACGATTAAACAAGAATCGTATATCCGCACTTTTGAAGAGTGGGTACTAGGACTGATTTGATTCTATTCAAATAAAGTCTACGAATCTAGTTTATTGGGCAATGTGCCTATATCACATTTTCTTGGTAAAAATGTTAATGCCACCGACCTGTTAGCCCTAGTTCATAGTGAAGCAAGTGGGCCCATGTCTAGCTAAGCTAGAGGTGGAGATGAATATTTCGTGACCTATATGGATGTGGCATCGCGTTATGGTTATGTGTTTCTTTTGAAGAACACAAATCAGAAACTTTTAAAGTTTCGACACGAAATAGACAAACAGATCGGCTAAAGTATTAAACCGTCACGGTAAGACCGTAATGGAAAATACTTAAGCAATAAGTTTCTAGTATACTTGTAAGAGTATATTATTCTTTCAAAGAGGACTCGTCCCGGAACACGTCAATTGACAGTGTGTCCGAACTGACTAACCGAATTTTATTAGACATGATAAGGTTAATCATGAGTCGATCTGAGCTACCATTTCCTTCAACAGATAAGCTTTAGACATTGCAGAATTTATTTTGAATAAGGTTCCATAAAATCTGTTTGACAGATATCATATTAGATATGAACGGGAAAGAAACCGGGTTTCTCATTCCTGAATATTTGGGTATGCTAGGCATATGTTGGATGATACCAAACTAAAACCCAAATTGGATAAGTGCCAATTGTAGGATTAAGTGTCCATAGGGATACAAGTATTATCCTAGGGATACCAACAGTATTGTACTTATAACTCAACTTAGATTGTTGATCGCCATTATTGGTTTTCCTAGATTGTTGCTCGCCATGTGGTTTATGCCTAAGAGGAATACCGATATGCGGATAGTGGTAAGTGGGAGGAGTAAGTAATCAAAACTCGATGAAAATCGGAGACGAATAATTACATAGGTCAAGGTATGATATACCAGTAATCAATACAAAGGCATAATTCTTGAGAATCAGCACAAGTAATCAAGGATGAAAATCTTCTACATACAATAAGAACCGCATAAGTCGAAGAGAGAGTCAGAAAACAACCTGGGGTATGTGGGTTCTGATCTCATCTCGTAAAGATGTAATCTTTTGAGGTATAACCAACTGACTACGTATGATGAAGTGATACAAGGTATCGACTTCCTACTATGAACAAAGTGTCATGAGTCCGAAATGGATTCCATGTATATCAACTATGTTTAGAAACTAGTTGTTGTACCGCAAGGAATTGTGCCTATTGGTACTATAAGTCTTCAAGGAAGACATACATGGATGGCAACATACCAACGTACTAAGCTAGGCTTTTACCGGAAAGGTATCGTTATCAACATTGTGTTGATTACGATTCAACCTTTTACTTGTTGCCATAATAAATCCATTTGGATAATGCTTGCTAATGCTGCATGTTTCATTTATGAAATATGTCAGCTAAACGGGAAAATCGCTTTCCTGAAAAGGTAACCTTTTGGAGGATGTTTACAACATCCTGGCGGTTTTATCGTACTGAAACTAGCAAACAAGGTTTGCGGGTTATTCGATCCATGTTTGGATTGAAGCAAGCATAGGTTCTTGGAATTATCGTTTTGATGTAATCATACTTGTTTATGATTTAATTAAAAACGTAAATGATTCTTGTGTATATAAGAAGGTTAGTGGGAGCGCACTGACAGTGGCTGTCCTATAAATAATGATAATATGTCATTTCCTGGAAATGATATTCCCATAAATAAAATCGGTGAAAGCTTGGCTTTCGAGAAAACTCTCTGAGAAATCGTACATTGAAAAATATACGCGACCTAGTGTCTCATACGCTTTGAGCATATGATTCACAAACAGGCCAATCCAAGTGATAGTCACTGGATAGAAGTTAAGAACATACTTAGTATCTTAGAGAACTAATGATGATGTCTTATACTAAGGAGATGGAGAACTTGATAGACCCATGCATGACCCACGAAAATCATTCATGGTAGAGCTAATTATGAGGCTAATCATGCTTAGATGAAAGATTATTTTTATAAATGGTGCAAGATTGTTGATGAAAACGATGAAACCCAATCATAGTCCATGTTCTTGTTGCACGATAGTGTTGATTTGAGTATTGGTTTAGCAAGATTGATGATAATTATAATGATTATGTGTTTGGGTTAGTGTGATTCTAGGTTATGACACGTGAGTGTGATGTGTCAAGTTTGAGATAGCATGGTAAGAGTAATTATGTTTGAGCATACTTAGTTATTGATATTTGTTATAGTTTGTGCTTGGGTAAACTGGAAAGAAGAGTAATTGCCATGCTTAGTGATGATGATACTGTAATGGTAAGGATTTTCGTGAGAAATGGTGATCGATGAAGTTGTTGTCAATATTTTGAGATAACCAAGAAGAGTTGTGGGTTATGATATGATTGTTGGGTGTTAGCGACCATGTTGGAACGACTTTTTGTCGATCCGATGTAGGAATGCCATGAAACATGTACAAATCATTGGTAGCTTATTTAGAATAGCATCTCGAATAGACCATGATATTAGGAGAGTGCTTTAACCTTCTCTCTTTAGCATAAGTTCATGCATCATCCACGCAAGCATGTAGTATCGTAAATATTGAAGTATACTAATTGTATATTGTATGTTTATAGATCATATGTGTGAAGTCCTAGCTAGTTCCACGCGCCAGCTCAGCTTAATGGATTATCACCAACTTTGTGAGTGAATATTATAGCTCTTATGCTTACAACCCTATGTGTTTTTATAGCTCAAGATTTCTCTTTATGGTTATATCGTATTTCAAATTTAATAGATCATGTTCTAGCTTAGCTTTGTTTTCATGATTCAGCAAGTTTAAGAAATACGTTTTATATTTACTTTAATCTCAGTTATGTAAGAATAAAATATTTTAAAACGTTAGTATATTTCCCTTATTTACCTGATGCTAGGTCCCGCTATGTAGGTTTCATGGCCACATGTCACGATACTGGTGAGATTTTCATGACAACTATCTTTTAGCATGTGTTTTATGTATTAGTTTCGTATTTTAGAAATTGGTTGATTTCCAGGCTAAAAATATTTTCTCTTACAACTTAGTTACATTACAAGATAAAATGATTATATTGCTTTTACTTTCAGCGTTCACTCTCTAAATAGTTAAAATGACTTACCCCCCACAGTTTCAATTTTGGTTGTAGGAACCGCAGATAACCATGGTCACCATAGATTCTAGATGCTCAGTTCGGAGGAGATAAATACCAACTGCAGTCTTAGGGACGTATGGTTATGGTCGAACATGTACAATCATCATTGTAGGCCGTGAGGCCAAATAGTTTCATATGTATGATGCATGATTTATAGATGTACTATACAATCCAATTAATTAGTTCATGTGCATATGATAAATATGTATGTTAGCAGATCATGGTGTGTATATATATTGTTAGCAGTAACATCATATAGTTAACTTAGCTCATGACACGTCACACACATTCAGGTTAAAGGCTCAGGGAGAAGGTGTCACCGTCTCCTACCGATCTTGTCCTATATATACTGGGGTGTGACACTCACGTCGCGAAACTCAAAAATCTCAGTGGGATTTCTTGAATCTTGAGATAAAACTGAGGTACCCATCATGGCAAACCTAGCCTTCAGTAATTATCGTCTTATATGAGATTAAAGTCTGTTCTTTTGGAATTTAGATGGAATTATTTTAACTTAAAATTTTGACACATAAAATTTGACTTACTAATCTTACACAATCCAATGATATTATTGGATTATATAATATCAATAATATGAAATTTATGTTAAAATTTTGAATTAAAATATCATAACCTCTTAAAATTTTATCTCTTGATTAATACGTACTCCTTTGTTGTATTTATATGTGTCATGTTAATTGCTAAAAAAAATTTAGCCATAAATCACATATCTATTGTAACATATTTGTCAATTCATTTATTGGCAAAAAGGGATGAATTTTATGAAAATTTACAAATATGACCAAACTATCAATTTCGATATGATCTTTAACATTAAATATTAACCTTGAAATTCAATTTGGGTGAGCAATCAAAACTAGATAAGAGAGAAATTAATTATATATATATATATATATGAAAATGTCACCTTCATCAATCCTAGATATCATTTTTACCACTTGAGTTTAAGATAAATTTCTAGTATGTGAGACTATTTCAACTTAGAATTTTGAGCCATTGATGGATATTAATAATCAAAATAATAAAGTCAATTTTTTAAATGTAAGGGGGTGGGAAAGTCTAAACATATTTTAACCCCTACCTCCTTTAAGATTCGAATCATGGTAGAAAATTTGTTATTAATTAAGATGCTTGAAAACCAAATCAACTATGTCCTTGGAGGCTCCATGTAACACCTAGGTTATCATGAGGTATGTGTAATAATCATTCCATGTATCCACATGTGACGTTAGGGGCAAGTCCACATGTGTTTAACATTGTTTTACTTTGAAATGAGATATGGGACCGGTATACCGATCATAATACCGGCATACTAGTGGATTATGCCTCTAGACATAACCACTAGAATCCACTTACCGGTGGCCTTGTAGCATTTTCATGCATTTTGTAACCGGCATGCCAGTATATTGGTCATTAAACTGGTCAAATGACCCGTGCATAGCCATTGGAACCAACATACCGGAGCTGATACCGGCATATCAGTCAACTCCATATGTATATTTTACACTTTTCCCCATTTCTTCCTCATTTTCTTCTTATTCTCTCTCTCCCCCTTCACGTTCTTCACCATCATCATATTCTCCATTCAGCATCTCAAATCAAGCTAAAAAACTTGAGTTTCTTGCTTCATTTCCAAGCCTAAAATGAAGCAAGTAAGTTCCTCATCTTCCATTTTAACTTTTATTTTGCAATTTAACCTGGATTTCTCAAGCTTAAGCAAAACCCACGCATAACCCGTGTATATTTTTTCATGATTTTTAAAGATTAGCATGTTAATCATGCTTGGATGGGTATAGACATGATTTGTGCATGGTTTGGGTAGAGTCATAAAACCTAGAATTTGGATATTTTATCTTGCCATGGAATTATTGATTTGGGGTTTAATTTTCATGTTATGGGTTTAAATTAAACAAAATTCATATTGATGTTGTTGAGGTTATGGTTTGTAAAGCATGATTTTGGTGTCATATAATTGGTTCTGTTAATTAGGGGTTTAGTTGTGAGTTACCCTTTTATGTTTTAGTTAGGTGTTGAAATCGAGGGTCGGGCTGGCTGTAACACCCTGGATTTTCATAGCGTGTTTGTCACAATGGTTAAGGTCCGTAAGTTGACTTAGTTTAGTAGAATTTTGATGAGATGAACAGACTGTCAAAATTGGCGTTTGTGGTGCGTTTGCATTCGAACGAAGCTTTATTCCCATTCATGATGCATTCAAATGATACTTTCCAGATGATTTGTGTCCGAGAGGCGTTCGTTGGAGCACCCCAAACGTGTATGCGAGGTTAGTGATTCGCGTTCATTTCAAGTTTGCAAGCCTTTCAAACGAAATCATCAAGAATATTCACGTACGTATGGCGTTCGAGTCGCGTTTGAATGATTGTTGTCTCTAACTAAGTGGTCTATATAACTTATGGACTCCCCATCTCCGAAAACAGATAGACTATGAATCAGTGGATATGCTTGATAGATGGGTCTGACTTGGTCTGACTTCACCCATCAAGAGAGGAAATAGGAGAGATCACATCAGATGTAAGCCTCTATAAGATGTCTATCTAGAAGGGAGTGCGATTGTTATTTCTATTAAAGTTTATAGAAGCTAAGGGCAGACATGAGACAAAGTTTGCCACAAAAATGATCGAAGGTTGGTTCATGTAATCCTTTAGCGAAAATGTCTGCCACTTGGTTCTTGCTACAAACAAGTCGAATGAATAATTTGCATGCGATGACGCGGTTATGAACGAAGTGGTAGTGATAAGCGGTAAATATATCAATATTTACCGTCCCTTTTACTTAATATTTTGTATAGTTTCTTGAGTTTTGTGAATATTTTGATGTGTTTTGTGGTATTTTATAGATAGATAAAATAACAGGACTCTCTGGAATCAAATCAGGGGCCAAAACAGTGAAAAACAGACAAAAAGGGCAAAAATATAAATTTCCTGCTAAAATGCGTCGTTTGCTAAAATTTGCAGTGCTAAAATACGCCGACTGCTATCATGTGCCGCTAACATGCACAAGACATGTGTCACAATCACAGCAGACTTGCTAACATGCACCTGCCACGTGAAAACATCACAACAATCTTGAAAACATCACATGCTGCCGACACTCATCATTGAAACATATCATTGCTGACATCATGATGAAGTCAGCATCGCGACGCTCAAACATTTGGAGTCACGACGCCAAACTAATAATTCAGATGCCGATGCTGTCGATGCCACGTTTTATCATCTCCGGAAGCCAAAACCCATTGATGCCTATAAATTCAGGCTGATTTCATTTGCAAATCCATACATTCTTCTAGGGAATTCCTTAAGAATACTAAGTAGATTGTATCTTGTTTGCTTATTTACAGCTTTCTGTATTTAATTTTATTTATTTTACGCAATAGTACTTTATTTATTTTACTTTTCAGTCTTTATTTTATTTTTCAGTATGAGGAGGTAACTCCCCCTTGCTGGGGTTAAAGGTAAAACTTTTATTACTAATATTTAGATTAATCTGTCTTAATTATAATATATAAACTATTTAAAACCTGACTTAATGGAATACCGCCTTTATGGTCGATTGGATTTAATTAAATTGATTTTAACCTGACTAAATTGGATTCCACCTTTATGGTCGGTTGGAATTAATTATAAATTTGACTTAATCATGATACCGCCTATATGGTCGGTTTGTAATATCACGTAAAATTTATATATTATAATAAGGGAGATATCTAAATTAGAAGTAATAAAAGTGGATCCTCTGACCCCAGTATTTTCTTTATTGTTTTATTTACGTTTTTAATTTCCAGTATTTACTTTATGTCATTTACTTTATTTAAACTTTTACTAGCCTTAGATATGTGTCGTAACTAAACCCGTTATCTGGGGTTGTGATGAATTCCAATATCACTGGTTTATAAGAGGTTATTTTATAGTTTGGGTAATATAAAGGTTTATTTATTAAGTCTTAAGCTTAATGCTTCTTGTTAACTGGCCATTAATAAGATTGATGTGGTAAACTTAAAATAAACTTGACAAAAGAATTTTAGGTTTCAGACTTAATAGCCCACGATCTCCCTTAAGGATTAGATACCCCTCAATAGATTTCCTTCCAGGATAGACATATACCTGTCGGGCGGGGGTAACCACAATTGGAACTTAATCTTAATGAATTCAGGTAACTTGGTTAACATAGACATATGATTAATTGGGTTATACTTGGTATTTGCATCTGACCATCGACATAGGCTTTTGCATAATTTCGTGTTCAAGGTTAATAAATCGATATATTTCACAAACATGAGATAACCACTTCATCTTTAAAAGATATTGGAAGGATTCACAACCCTAGATAGTTTAATAATATTGATTTTACCTTTAATTCACTTACGCGCTATTTTATTTACTTGTTTTAATTTAAAGTCACCATCCAATCAAACAACAAATCTATTAGATACTTGTAAACATTTGGCTTCTTAAATTAATAGCTTAGGTATTAAGTCCTCGTGGGATTGATACATGCACTTGCGTTATACGCCCGTGATCACGCCGATCAAGTTTTTGGCACCGTTGCTGGGGACTTATTTATCTTTCACTATTAATTTTGGGGTTAGATACCTTTACTTGTGTCTAATTTCTTTTTACTTATTATTTTTGTTTTCTTATGTTTCAGGTTCTCAGACACTACATAAGACGAACCAGAAGCTTTGAAATCCGACCGCTTGACCCAAAAATTGAGAGGTAGACAATTTTTATGTGCTTAGATCAGACATTCTACCTCGGATCAATCGTATGAAAGCAAAGCATCAGCAGGAGAAGCAGCATAGGAAGGTGAAGAGCACGCTTCCCTTTAGTAAGAGAATGAGTTCTTCGTTTTACCTATTGTTTCGCATCTCTTTAGTGGTAGGCTGTGAGAAGTCAGCGGAAAGGAGAGCTTCCCTCTAGTTTTTGTACTAGCTCGTTCGTAACAACGTGAGAATTGGTGTTTGTGGCGTGTTCGTATCAGCGTTCGAATAAAGCTTAGTTCACGTTCGTGATGCTTTCTTTCATGTGTTCGAACGATAATTTCTAGATGATTCATATTCGAGAGGCGTTTGAGCGCATATACGAGGTTTGATATTCACGTTCATTTCACATTATGGATTCATTTCGAACAAAATCATCTAGAATGTTCAAGTGCGTATGGCATTCGAGTCGCATTCGAACGACCTTGCGATTTTTGCCCAAAGTAAATCAGAACGCTATAAAAATTTTGGGATACAATAAATAGACCCTTCGCTCATCTCATTCCTCATGGAAACCACAACCTTTACCACCATTTACCTTCCATTTCTACTTCAAATCTCAGCTCATAGCAGGCTTTAAGGGTGTGATTTCCTTGCATTTTCAAGAGCTAGTAAAGCAAAGTAAGCTTCTTATATTTTATTATTGCATTTCTTCATGATTTTCAAGCTTATTTAATAGACTCAAACATGACCCACAAAAATCATTCATGGTAGAGCCAATTATGAGGCTAATCATGCATAGATGAAAGATTATTATCATGAATGGTGCAAGATTTGAGATGGGTTAGAACTTAGGGTTTGTGTTTATGAAAACGATGAAATCCAATCATAGTCCATATTCATATTGCACGATGGTGTTGATTTGAGTATGGGTTTAACAAGATCGATGATGATTATCATGATTATGTGTTTGGGTTAGTGTGATTCAAGGTCATGACACATGGGTGTGATGTGTTAAGTTTGAGATAGCATAATAAGAGTGATTATGTTTGAGCATTCTTAGTTATTGATATTTGTTATAGTTTACACTTGGGTAATGTAGAAATAAGAGGAATTGCAACACTTAGTGATGATGATACTATAATGGTAAGGATTTCCGTTAGAAATGGTGATCGATGAAGTTATTGTAGATATTTTAAGATGACCAAGAAGAGTTGTGGGTTATGATATAATTATTGGGTGTTAGCGGCCACATTGGAACGACTTCTTGGCGATCCGATGTAGGAATGTCATGACACATGTATGAATTGTTGGTAGCTTAGTTAGAATAGCATATCTAATAGCCCATGATGTTATGAGAGTGCTTTAAGCTTCTCTCTTCAGCATAAGTTCATGCATCGTCCACGTAAGCATGTAGCATCGTAAATACTCAAGTATACTAACTGTATACCTACCGTATGTTTATAGATACTATGCAGGAAATCCTAACTAGTTCCATGTGCCAGATCATCTTTTTGGATTATCACCAAATGTGTGAGTGAATGTTATAGCTTTTATGCTTACAACCCTATATGTTTTTATAGCTCAAGATTTCTTTTTATAGCTTTATCGAATTTCAAATTTCGTAGATCATGTTCCAGCATAGCTATGTTTTCATGATTCAGTAAGTTTATAATATACGTTTTAGATTTAATTTAATCTCAGTTATGTAAGAATGAAATATTTTCAAACGCTAATAGAGTATTGTTCCCTCAGTATAGCAACCCAGTACGCTCAGTTAAGCATATCAAATGGTTTCGATCTATTACAGCTTTAATTCAGAAAGCCTAATGGTTTAGAAAACCCTATTAGGCTATTACAGTTACAAATCAGTTTCCCCTACCTACGCGATGCTTGGTCCCGCTAAGTAGGTTTCATTGCCACAGGTCACGACACTGGTGAGATTTTCATGACAACTATCTTTTAGCATGTGTTTTATGTATTAGCTTCGTATTTCAGAAATTCGTTGATTTTTAGAAAAAAAAATATTTTCAATTATAGCTCAATTACATTACAAGATAAAATAGTTATATTGCTTTTACTTTCAGCATTCACTCACTATGTAGTTCAAACAACTTACCTCTTCCCCCCACAATTTCAGTGTTTGTTGTAGAAACCACAGATAGCCATGGTTACCATATATTCTAGATGCTCAATTCGGAGGATATGGATACCAACTACAGTCTTATGGACATATGGTTAGGGTCCACACACATGTATAGTCATCATGGTAGACTGTGAGGCCGAATAGTTTCATATGTATGATGCATGGTTTATAGATGTACTTATACAATCCCATTAATTAGTTCATGTGCATATGATAAATATGTTGTTAGTAGATCATGGTTGTACATATAATGTTGGCAGTAACATCACATATTTAACTTAGCTCATGACACGTCACACACATTCTGGTTAGAGGCTCAGAGAGAAGGTGTCACTGTCTCATAACGATAATGTCCTAGATATATGGGGATGTGACACTCGCACCATAATATAATGCTCGTTTTCGGATTTATTTTACATTTGTTTCTTGTTGCAACTCAATATGTTAGGAAACGCCATATGTTTCTTTGTCGGTATGACTACACACATTTTCACTTGAACATAAGATAGATCCCACGTAAGGGAATCTTTTCAGTTTCGTTCGAGCACGCGACCATTAGGACGTCGGTTCTCTAAGTAAATGCTTTTATATTTATGTTTTCATGTTATTTACATTGTGGTATACTTTAATTACGACGTACATAGTATGGTTTACGAAGCGTGATTTATGATATATAAGTTACGATGTATGTTTCACAAGTTACGTTTCACATTTACAGTTTATGTTTTACAAGTTTGTAGTCCATGTATACATGTTCATGAATCATGTTTTCACGAGTTAAGTAAACATGTTATCAATTTATGTTTTCTCGCCGCATGTTTTCGGTTTACGTTTTCAAATTACGTTAACACGTCACATATTTACGATCTATGTTTTCAGTTGATGTGTTTCCATTTTAGAAGTACTGGTTAGGAAATCCATTCAGATGAAGTTCATCCCATACCTATTCTAAAATAGGTAATGAATATCGTACGAGGATTGTATGCACAAACAGTACACATGTCCGTTTATGGTTACATGTTTTCAATTTATGATTTTTATGTTTCAGTCCATGTGTACAGTCATCCAATTTATGTTTTCTGTCGGCAGTTCATGTGCACAGTTATAGTTTTTAGTTTACAGACATCTTTACAGTTTACGTTGCATAATTAAGTCATGCTATTAGATTCACAGTTGTAGTTCATGTGTACAATTACATTTTTCAGTTCATACTTATATTTTACAATTTCAAGTCATGTTTATAATTTGTAATCATGTTACTATATGTACAGTTCAAGTCATGTCTACAGTTTTAAGTTATGTTGATGTTTTCAAGTCATGTTGACGATTTTAGTTCATGTTACCATTTATAATTTTCAAGTTATGGTTTTTACGTGTTAGGTTTAGTACTAATGGTTTAAATTTTCACATTACAAGTCTACAGTTTGTGTTTTTAGCTTGCGTGTTATGTTTACAAGTTTATACTCATGTTTCTCATGTATCTTGTTCATGTTTACATTGTTCAGCTCATTTTTCCCATGTGATATGTTTACAATTTACGTTTTCATGATTATACATTTTAAATTCATGATTTCCATGAATCTCGATTTAAGTTTTCAGTTTATGATTTACATAACTTTGATTCATGTTTCAATCTACGATTGACGTTTCTAAGTGTTATGGTTGTAGTTTTCGGATTAGGTCATGATTTATGTTCTTACATGTTAGTTTGTGATTATGTTTTCATATTTCACGATTTCCAGATCATGTTTCAAGTTTTCAGATATGATTTCATGATTAACAGCTTACGCTTTCTAGTACATAATTTATAAGAAAAAGTAAAATAAAAATATTTTCAAACCACCGGTAGAGTGTCATCCCCTCATGTATAACTATCCCGGGTATGCTCAGTTCAACAGGCCTAATTGTCTTTCAGTGACCCTCTTAGGCATATTCAGGTTTATGTTCCTTGGTGACGCGGTGCTAGGTCCCACTATGTAGGTTTCACACCCACATGTTATAATATTGGTGCGATTTTCATGACAAGTTATTTTTCATCATATGTTTTTTAGTACATGTTTTGGATTTAAAGGCTCATATTTTCAGCTCATGTTTATGTTTTTAGTTCATGTTTACACATTACAGTCTACAGTTCATGATTTCAGTATAAGTTTTTTTCGTTTACAATCATGTTTGTGTTTCTAGTATCAGTTCATGTATATGTTCTCAGCCTAAGATTCAGTTTCAGTTATCGCTATAGTTCTCAGTCATGTTTGTAAGTTTACGCTATATAGTTTTCAATCATGTTCGCAGTCTACTTATCACTGTTACATTCATGATCACAGTTTTCAGTTCAAGAGTATAGTTTCTAGTCACGTTATGGTTTCAAGTCATGTTGTAGTTTTCAAGACATGTATATATTTTTTTGATCATGTTTATCTTTTCAGTTCACGTCATCATTTTCATGTCCACGTTTACAGTTTACGTTTATAATTACAACTCATGATTACGGTCTAAGTTTTCAGTTTACGGTCAACTATGTAGTTATAAGTCTGTGATATGTTTCCAACCATGTTTATAATTTCAATGTTCACGATACAGTTTACGATTCATGTGTATAGATTTCATGACATGTTTTACAATTTTGTTATCATATTTGAGTTCTCAAGTCATGTTACAATTTTCAGCCATGTTATAGATTTTCAGTTAATGTTGCAGGTTTATGTATGTATACGAGTTACATATCAAAATTCTTGATTTACTTGTGCCCCACAAATCAGGTTTGAAGTAATTTCATTTCTATATGTAATGACATATCATGATATATTTTATTTTTAACATTTACTCACTAAGTCGTTCATACGACTTTCTCTTCCACTCTTAATGTTTGTTTTGCAGGTACTTCATGCATGTTGAAGATAAGCTTTGGAGAAGCTGGAAACCAGCTGCAATAATTAAGAACATAGTTTCAGAGGTCCACATGTATGTAAGTATATATATGTGTGTGTGTGTGTAAATATATATTTTTCATGGTAGGCTATGCGGCCGAATGTAAAAGTTGTGTCAATTAGGTTAATGATAAATGGTAAATGTATCATTATTTCCCACTCATTTGACTTAATATTTAGAATAGATTCTTGAGTTTATGAATATTTTGATGTTTTTTGTGCTATTTTCTAGATGAATAAAGTTTTAGGACATTCTGGAGGGGATTTGGGGCTAAAATAGTGAAAAGGATAAAAAGGCAAAATTGTCATTTTGCGCGTCACGACGCGCAATCCTTTGGCGTTGCGACGCCTAACGTGCGCTGCTCCATGCTAACATGCGCCGGGGACACATGTCAGAATCTGAGAAGTTTGACTTTACTAACGTGCGTCGTGCCACGTGTCAACATCACAGCCCATCTGGTAACGTGCGCTGTGCCACGTGTCATCATCCTATGGGTGCCGACAATCGCCATCGCCACGTGTCACCCCACGTGTCAGCCACGTCATCGCCATGTCAGCAGAAGACCGAGTCAACTTTGCCACATCACCGCCACATCATTATAAGCCAATCACAGCGTGCCACGAGTCATAATCCTACGGTGCCGATAATCGTAATCGCCACATCAGCTCAATCATTCAGCTCCCAGCCGCATCTGCCACATGTCACCTTATCCATTGCCACGTGCCGAGCTCTCCGCATTCCACGTCGCCAATCACGCGCCTCGCGACGCGTCACCACCACCGAGGCCTATAAATTCAGCTCATTCTTCTGATTTAAGATATACCTTCCTTTCTGAATTCTCTGATGTAAATAAGGAGTTTGTATCTAGTTTTCCTTATATTTCAGTTTTGTAATTAATTTTTAGTTACTTTATGTAATAATAATGTACTTTCTTTACTTTTTCAGTTTTTACTATTCAGCTATGAGGAGGTAACTTCCCCCTGCTAGGGTGAAAGGTAAAACTTTTATTACTGCTATTTAGATTAATCTCTCTTAATTATAATATATTCACTATTTAAAATTTGACTTAACAAGGATACCGATATATTGGTCAGTTGGTAATCAATTATAAACTGGTTTTAATCTGACTAAGTATGGATACCGCCTGGTTGGTCGGTTGGTAATTTACCGCCTATATGGCTGGTTTATGGACAAATATTGATACCGCCTTTATGGCAGGTCGGACTTAATTTGACTTAATCAGGTTACCGCCTATATGGCTGGTTGTTAATGTTATCACAAGTTAATATATTATATTAAGGGAGATATCTAAAATAGTAGTGGTAAAAGTAGATCCTTTAACCATAGCATTTTATTTTATTGTAATTTTACTTTTCAGTATTTACTTTACCGCATTTACTTTTCATCATTTTACTTTATGTCTTTTATTTTTAAGTTTTTACTAGCCTTAGATATGTGTCGTAGCTAAGTTAGTTATCTGGGGTTGTGATGAATTTTAATATCACCAGTTTATAAGGGGTTATTTTATAGTTTGGGTAATTTAAAGGTTTACTTATTAAGTCTTAAGCTTAATGCGTCTTGTTAACTGGCCATTAATAAGATTGATCTGGTAAATCTGAAATAAACTTGACAAAAGAATTTTAGGTTTCAACTTTAGACTTAATAGCCCACGATCTTCCTTGAGGATAGATAACCCTTTAATAGATTTCCTTACAGGATAAACATATACCTGTCGGGCGGGGGTAGCCATAATTGGAACTTAAACTTAATGAATCCAGGTAATTTCGTTGACATAGACATATGGTTCAATTGGATTAAACTGGATATTTGCAACTGACCATCGACATAGGCTTTTGCATAATTTCGTGTTCCAGGTTAGTAAACCGATATATTACAAAAACATTAAATAACAACTTCATCTTTAAAATGATATTGGAAGAAATCACAACCCTGGATAGTTTTATAAATTTGAATTTTCTTCAACCTACTTTTGCGTAATTTTATTCACTTGTTTTTAAATTTAAAGTCATCACCCAATCAATCAATCAATCTGTTAGATATTAGTAATCATTTGGCCTCAAAAAAGTAATAGCTTAGGTTTTAAGTCCTTGTGGGATCTATACTTTTTATACTACTTGAACGATACGTGCACTTGCGTATTATCCGTGTGATTTTGCATAGGTCAAGTTTTTGGCGCCGTTGCCGGGGACTTATTTATCTATCACTATTAGTTTTGAGGTTAGATACCTTTACTCGTATCTAATTTCTTTTTTACTTATTATTTTTGTTTTCTTGTGTTTCAGGTTTTCAAAAACTACATGAACCATATGAAAGGCGACAGTTGAGAATGGAAAGGCGAGAAGGCCAATAAGCTTTAGTCAATATGGAACCTGAACCTTTGAAAGTGGCACCACCAATACCCATTCGAGACAGAACCATTCCGATGGTCGACAGCTTCATTTCCTGTATTGTACTTCCTCATTTACCAGCATATGCGTGTGACATCAAAACATGCTTTCAGATGATTCAGCAGTCAGTGCAGTTTGGGGGAAAGCAACTGAAGATCCTAATACCCACATCAACAACTTCCTAGAAGTTTGCGGCACTTTCAATTACACCCGAGAAGCTGAAGAAGCAATGAGACTGCGGGTTTTTCCATACTCCTTGAAAGACAGAGCTAAAGCTTGGCTACATTCACTACCAGCAGGTTCCATCACAACTTGGAACACTTTAGCCACCAAATTTCTTGCAAAGTACTTTCCACCAGCCAAAACTGGAAAGCTGAGAAATGACATCACATCATTTGTACAACTTGACTCGGAAATTCTCTACGAAGCTTGGGAAAGGTACAAAGATTTGCTCCGGAAATGTCCTCACCATGAGATTTCAAAATGGCTTCAAGTCCAAAATTTCTATAATAGACTTTATGGACTGATGAGAACCACAATTGATGCCGCTGCTGGAGTAGCTTTGATGGCAAAAGGAGAAGATCAATCCTGGGACCTAATCAAAGAAATGGCCAATAACAATTCCTTGTGGCCAACAGAAAGAAGCATGATCCAAAGAATTGCAGGAATTTATGAAGTTGGAGCCAATACATCAGTCAACGCCAAGCTGGATCAGATATGCAAATTCATGAAGACTCTTACCACTGGATCCACAAGTTCACCATATGGAGGAGCACCAGAACCAAACCAACTTCAAGAAACGGTAAATTTTGTCAATAATTTCAACAGACAGGGGAACAATCCATATTCCAACACCTACAACCCAGGGTGGAGGAATCATCCAAATTTCTCATGGAGCAACAATTCAGGGCAAAAGAATTATCCAACACCTTGATTCCAACAGCAACAGAACGAGGGACATGAGCAGGCGAATGAACCAGGAATAGCAGAAGTGCTAGCTCAGTTAAAAACCTATGATGCTACGTTTTAGAGCCAATCTACTTCCATCAAAGCACTGGAGAATCAAATTGGACAACTAGCTAATGCTCAGAGTTACAGACCGCCAGGAAATCCTCCCAGCAACACAGAACCAAATCCAAGGAACCGAGGTAAGGAGCAATGTCAAGCCATTACTTTGAAAAGTGGTACTGAGATCAACAAAGATGTTGGAATTAAGGCATCCATTGAAGAAGTTCCAAAATATTGTTGGACAATTATGACCCATAGCGTCACTATTTGTACAGATCACGGTGTTGTTGTACAAATTAACTATGTGACAAAAGAGATTGCACTCTTATCATTTGTGATTAGATCACCTAGATGTATAAATGATAGGAGGTCATTATGATTTGTTATTGAGAATGATATGAGACAGTATCAATCCATGAAGGATAAATCATTAACTATCCCTGGTCAGAGTATTATCGAGATCGGATATCGATAAATACGTAAAAGACTAGTATTACACTTGTGCCCGTTTGTGAGGGCACAACGACATAGTTCTCATATATTTGGGTATAGGATACTCATGCAAGTGTAATAGGAGGTTGTGTTTTACCGATGGTACGGGAAACAGCTTCGCTCTGGATAAACCCCCTCGGAATTCCATTGGTAGTATGACTATGTGTCTATGGAAGTCCGAAATCAGGGTATGTGTATTTGGTCTTAACTTTAGACTTGCATCGCTAATACTTGCGACAATCAATATACTTTGGTTGCGGTCGTCCAGGACTTTAACAGGTTCTATGCACGCCAATGCTGGGTATATTGAGAATCGTAGTGTATTGGGTGTGATGTCGAGATGGAAGTATCACTCCATTCATAGTGGAGATGATGGTCACATAGGATACGGAACTTGTTCTCTTATATGCCCGAGCTATCGGGATATTATGACTAGGTCACGTTTATCCGATTATAGAGACTAGTTACCAGAGATCCGACATGTGCTTCGTACGGGGCAGACACAATTCCAGCCCCAGGCCTAGCACTTGATAATCCGATATTGGATCGACATACGCAATACCACGTATACTACGCCTGATATAGATCCTTATTCCTGTAAGGATATTTCCGGAGAATTGGGTAGGCATGGCGATTTGCTAGAATCCAACCTTGTCTTGTAAATCGGTATAAACGTAGTACTTGGTACTTACGTGTTCGGATAGTCCGACGACCAAATTTACTGCCAACATATCTGGGGATCTCATGGGTCGCTTCCCAAAGATTCACCGATGACGTATGACTCGCACTCTTAATTAATCTAGGATTAATTAGAAGAGAGAGAAAATTAATCTGGGATTAATTGCAGAGATATTTTATCTAGGATAAAATATCAATTAAAGAGAGATAACGATTAATTTGGAATTAATCGAAGAATTAATATATTCGATATATTAAACGAAATTAGATTTCGACTCAGAATTAAAATTAGATTTTAATTCGGGTGAACGAATTAATTTAGAATTAATTCGTTAGCGACGTGAATAGTAATTATGCTTGGCATGATTATTTAATTAAATTAGATTTAATTACGACGAAACGGAAAATTCGTTAATTTGGAATTAGCGAACCCGAGCCCGGGATTATTTGCGAGCGCATTCGCATTTCGAATTCGAGTGCGGCACGCAAGTCAAATCAAGCGTCAAATCGCTAGTCGCATCTAGCATCACATCATTCATCAATCAAGTGATGGATGTCTTTCACTTTGAGTGATTGACGTAAGTCACTATTCATGAGTGATGTGAGTTGATAGAAGTGGTTGGTGCCATTATTGCTTGACTTTTTGAAAGCCAAATGCACATGAAATGAATTTGAAATTCACATATGTGTATTAGATACACAAATTTGGAATCAAACCACACAATTCTCTCCTTCTCTCATCTCTCTCTCTCTCGCACATGGGGCAACATTTCTTCACTGATTTTGGCAGTGAACTGCCGTGAGCCAAGAGGAAAAGGGAAGCTTAGAGTCTCGATTTTGTGGCAAAATCGGGAGTTCTAGCACACTACGAAGTCATGCGAAGGTGATAGGGAAGTCCACCCATGAGCCGGGAATCATTTGACGAAGGTTGGAGCTTGACGAAGATGATCCAACAAGGACGCCAAAATAGAAACTGCCGTGAGCTGTGACAGTTAGCAGAATCAAGTTTTGTTCGTCGTAGCGTCGCTCAACCGATCGATGTAAGTATTCCGCAACTTCGTCGTTGTTATTCACACATGTTTATATGCTTTTGATTCGATCCTTGGGACCGTAGAACTCCAACAATGGTATCAGAGCGTTGTTAAAAGCATGAAACGAATTTAGGGTTAAAATTTTGGTAAAATGTTTTTGAGCATGATTTGAATGAATTGGATGTTTGAGTATGCTTAATACATGTTTAATTGAAGTTTGATTTGATCAATTTCAAGAAATTGTGATTGGATTATTTTTTCCCTAAAATCTTAGCTTGGCTGAGAGTTTGATGCCCTAATTAGTCTTGGAATTTTGATTTTTTTGATTCGTTGGATGAGTTAGAATCATTCAGGAATGTGATTTAATGTCGATTGTGGATTTATTTGGATTGAAACCAAATCGGACACAAAATCCCCTCCAAAGTCGAGACATATATAGCATGAAATGGGTTTGATTTTAATCAAATGTGTTGGACATGTGATGATGAAAATGAGCATGATTAATTGTATAAATTGATGTTTTAGAAATGTTAATTTGGGTGATTAATCATGATATACACTTTAGGTTAATTAAATGTGAAATTGGATTTTTGTGTTTAATTATGTTGGGCCTTAAATTGGATTTGGGCTTGTTATCTTGTAAATGGGCTTATTGGGCTTTGTTGTATAAAGTTGGGTTTAGGCAAAATTGGTTGGATCCAATTGGGCCCAAAACCGCTTCCATAAAGCCAAAATGCGACTTAATGAACCTTTAAAGTTTAATTGGGCCTAATGGGCCTAAATTGATTTCTAGGCTTATGGGGTATATTCCCGGATTGGGCTTTGGTTATCGGTTTGATCCTAGTTGACCAAAAGTCCACACCTTGAAGAAATTAATTAAAAGCGCACTGGACTTTAATTGAATTGACGTTGGACGTTAATCGGGCTTTGAGACCCGTAGCGATTAAATTTGGAATTTAAGTCGTAAAGGTTCGTAATTAAAGTGTAGTATTTAATTTGGAATTAAATAGCGAATTAGAATTGAATGCATATTAAATTGGATTTAATGATGTAGTTTAATTTAATTCGAGAATTCATACTTATTCGCAAAACGAGTTTGACTCGAGCAAAATCAAATCGTTGTTTGAACATTGGATGGTCACTAATTATCAGATTAATTAATTTGATTAGATTGATTGATAACATGCTTGTGTGAATGCATGGTTGCGATGCATGAATAATGTATATCGGATGGATATTAGATGGGTGGGACAATTTTAGAAATTATTGTAATAAATTTGATTTATTAATTGGACCTGCGTGTCCAGTCTTATTACCTCCTTATTCTTTGTATTCTCTTCTCACCTATTCCCTTCAATGTAAATGAGGTTTCTTTAGAAGTGTAGTGAAACGGGTAGAAGTAAATACATGTGCTAGCGGGAGAGAGAAATGAAGAGATTTGATCTAGGATCATTGTAAAGAATACATCCGCATATCATTATTATTTTTCATATCCGCTTTATTATGTGTTTAGAATGCATGTTTAAGGGTGTATGATGATGAGACCTTAACAAAGATAATAAATTGGTTGCAAATTTGCACACAAAAAACCCTCGCAAAATATTAAGCGTTTTTCCTTCCATTGAGTGATTCTCACTCAAGATCCGAGACTGGCATTGGCTTGTTGGCCAAAGTCAAGGCCTTTGTCCGTCAATGATGTGTTTGAATGACGAGAGGTTTGTTCCATATTGGTGTCTTGTCCAAGTTGTGGTTTGTTGGTCAAAGTCAAGACCACTTCTTGTCCATCGACATTGATTACGAAGCTTTCCATGGTCAATGGGTCGCGCTTGACTGGGATCACTAAGTTTGTTGTGCCAAAGCCAAGGCTTAGTTGATTCAGAGGAAAAAGGTTAGGTAATACATTGGATGTATTGGCATATATAAGATATATGTTTCAGACTTGGATGTCCCCCTACCGGATCTAGGAATTGGATGGGATCCAATCGATCTTAGAGATCTACCTAGTTAATTATCATACAATTTGTTGGCCAAAGTCAAGATTGTGTGATATTTAACGGGATCCTAGCCCCCTAGGAAACACGGTTTCCCGAGTACTAGACAGAGGGTTAACGCAAGTCAAATCAAGCGTCAAATCGCTAGTCGCATCTAGCGTCACATATTCCGTCAATCAAGTGATGGATGTCTTTCACTTTGAGTGATTGACGTAAGTCACTATTCATGAGTGATGTGAGTTGATAGAAGTGGAAATTCACATGTGTGTATTAGATACACAAATTTGGAATTAAACCACACAATTCTCTCATTCTCTCATCTCTCTCTCTCTCGCACATGAGGCAACATTTCTTCACTGGTTTTGGCAGTGAACTGCCGTGAGCCAAGAGGAAAAGGGAAGCTTAGAGTCGCGATTTTATGGCAAAATCGGGAGTGCTAGCACACTACGAAGTCATGTGAAGGTGATAGGGAAGTCCACCCATGAGCCGAGAATCATTTGACGAAGCTTGGAGCTTGACGAAGATGATCCAACAAGGACGCAAAAACAAAAACTGCCGTGAGCTGTGACAGTGAGCAGAATCAAGTTTTGTTCGTCGTAGCGTCGCTCAACCGATCGATGTAAGTATTCCGCAACTTCGTCGTTGTTATTCACAAATGTTTATATGCTTTTGATTCGATCCTTGGGACCGTAGAACTCAAACAAAGATACAGTTCCACAGATGGAGGAAAAAGAAGCAAAGGAAAAAGATCAAATCAATCCACCTTTTCCACAGCTACTTCAAAAAACAAGCTGGACAAGCAATTTGCTCGATTCCTGGAGGTGTTCAAAAAGCTGCATATCAACATTGCATTCGCAGAAGCCTTAGAAGAAATGCCCAGCTACGTCAAATTCATGAAAGACATTCTTTCACGAAAACGGAGATTGGGAGATTACGAGACAGTAGCATTAACGGAAGTGTGCAGTGCCATCATTCAGAGGAAGCTTCCCCCAAAGTTGAAAGATCCTGACAGTTTCACTGTCCCATGCACCATTGGTGAACACTACATCAGTAAGGCTTTATGTGACTTAGGTGCAAGTGTTAATTTGATGTCTTTTTCTATTTACAGGAAACTGCAAGAGGTGTTGTTGAAGATGTGTTGGTCAAAGTCGACAAACTCATTCTCCCAGCAGATTTCATTATCCTTGACATGGAAGAAGACAAAGATGTTCCTATCATCCTTGGAAGACCATTCTTGGCGACATGACGAACTATTATTGATGTACAAAAATGAGAACTAACCATGAAAGTTCAAGACCAAGAAGTTACCTTTAATGTTTTCAAAGCCATGAAATTCCCGAGCGATGAAAATAAAGAAGAATGTTTCAGAATTGATGTTGTTGATAGTATCGTTCAAGATACTGATACAAATCCCACAGACAAACTTGAAGCTTGCATCACCAACATGACTGACAGCGAGCTAGATGCTAAAATTCTGGAATGTATAAACTATCTTGACAAGCCGTTTCGTATCAAAGTGACACCACAAGTGGAAAGCCTGGAACTGCCAAAGAAAGTTCGAATCAAGCCTTCGATAAGTTACTTCCGAGCCATCTCATGTATGCATTTCTTGGAAATTCTTATGAATTACCTGTGATTATTTCTTCTTCGCTAACATTGGAGCAGGAAGAAAAGTTACTGAGAGTGTTACGAGAACATAAAAGAGCCATTGGCTGGAATATAGCAGACATTCGAGGTATTAGTCCATCATTTTGCATGCACAAGATTCTGATGAATGATTAGTACAAACCCACAGTGAAGCATCAACGGAGACTCAATCCAATCATGAAGGAAGTCATTAAGAAAGAAACCATCAATTGGTTGGATGCTGGCATCATTTACCCCATCTCAGACAGCACTTGGGTGAGTCCTATGCAGTGTGTACCAAAGAAATGAGGAATAACTGTAGTCACAAATGAAAAGAACGAGCTGATTCCAACAAGAACTGTGACTGGATGGAGAGTTTGTATGGACTACCAGAAGCTGAACAAATCAACAAGGAAATACCATTTTCCACTGCCATTCATTGATCAGATGCTAGACAGACTGGCGGGTCATGAGTTCTTTTATTTTCTGGACGGATATTCGGGGTACAATCAGATTGCTATCGCCCCAGAAGATCAGGAGAAAACCAATTTTACATGTCTGTATGGTACGTTTGCATTCCACAAGATGCCATTTGGATTATGTAATGCCTCTGCCACATTTCAGTGTTGCATGATGGCTATCTTCTCAGACATGTTGGAACATAGTATGGAGGTGTTTATGGATGACTTCTCTGTGTTTGGAGACTCTTTTGACCACTGCTTGTAAAATCCCGAACATGTATTACATGATGTGAAGATACCAATCTGGTACTCAACTGGGAGAAATGCCACTTTATGGTGCATGGAGGCATTGTTCTTGGACACCGGATCTCAAAAAAGGGAATCGAGGTAGACAAAGCAAAGATTGAAACAATTGAAAAACTACCTCCACCAACATCTGTCAAAGGGATTCGGAGTTTTCTTGGTCACGCAGGTTTTTACAGGAGATTTATCAAAGACTTCTCAAAGATTGCTAAACCTATATGCAATCTTCTGGAGAAAGATGTGCCTTTCAACTTCACCAAAGAATGCCAACAAAGCTTTTGAGATCTTAAAACAGAAACTGGTCTCTGCCCCCATCATAGTAGCACTAGACTGGACCCTTCTATTTGAGGTAATGTGTGACGCTAGTGATTTTGATGTAGGTGCAGTTTTGGGACAACACAAAGCAAATATTTTCCACACCATTTACTACTCCAGCAGAACTTTGAATGAAGCTAAACTCAACTACACACCATTGAAAAGGAGTTGCTCGCAGTTATGTACGCTTTTGACAAATTTTTTTCCTATCTGCTGGGTCCCAAAGTGGTGGTCTACACAGATCATTCAGCAATCAAATACTTGATCACGAAGAAAGATGCCAAACCCAGATTGATCCGTTGGATACTTCTTCTGCAAGAATTTGATGTGGAGATCAGAGACAGGAAATGGACAGAAAATCAGGTGGCAGATCATTTATCGAGGCTTGAGAATGGAGAAACAGCTGGCAAAGTACTGACAATCAAAGAAACTTTTCCAGATGAACAACTGTTTTCCATGAAATAGCATGATGCTCCTTGGTATGCTGATTATGTCAATTACATAGTGTTAGGAAAATGGCCATTGGAATGGACAAATCACCAACGAAAGAAGTTTTTCAAAGAAGTCAAACACTATGTTTGAGATGAGCCGTATCTGTTCAAACGCGGTGCTGATCAATTATTGAGACGGTGTGTTCCACAAGAGGAGGTCAACAATGTTCTTCAACATTGTCATTCATCACCATATGGCGAACACTTCAGCGGAAACAAAACTGCAACCAAAGTCCTACAATCAGGTTTGTTCTGGCCCACTCTTTTTAAAGATGCTTACTTGTTTTCTCTTCAATGTGACATGTGACAGAGAGCAGGAAATATTTCAAGGAGAAATGAAGGACCTCTGCAAAATATTCTAGAAGTGGAGATATTCGATGTGTGAGGTATTGATTTTATGGGACCCTTTGTGCCATCGTTCGGAAACCTGTACATATTGGTTGTTGTAGACTACGTCTCCAAATGGGTTGAAGTAATTGCACTGCTATCCAACGATTCAAAAGTGGTGATCAAGTTCCTTAAAAAGAATATTTTCACTCGCTTTGGAACACCTCGGGCAATTATCAGTGATGGTGGCACACATTTCTGTAACAAATATTTATATGCGCTCCTTTCCAAATATGGAGTTACTCATAAAGTTGCCACTGCCTACCATCCTCAGTCAAATGGACAGGTTGAAGTTTCAAACAGAGAGATCAAAAAATTTTGGAAAGAACCGTCGGATCAACAAGGAGGGACTGGTCTACAAAACTGGATGATGCATTATAGGCCTATCGGATAGCTTACAAGACACCCATTGGTATGTCCCCATATCGTATGGTGTTTGGGAAAGCATGCCATCTGCTAGTTGAGCTTGAACACAAGGCGTACTGGGCACTGCAGAAGTTGAATCTTGATCCACAAGCTGCAGGAGAGAAACAACTTCACCAACTCAACGAAACGGGCGTCATTGCTCAATCAAAGGAACCAAGGTTCCACCAGAAATCCAAGCATGTACTCAGGCGATTTCATCTCATCAGGGAGATTGTTGAGAGAAAAGAAGTTATTATAGAGAAAATACCCACAGCAGATAATCTTGCAGATTCTCTGACTAAAGGGCTGACTCAACAAAAGCATGATAGGCACACCCGAGAGTATGATGTCTAGATTCATACTAGTTGGCTATAGTGCAAGTGGGAGATTGTTAGGGATATGCCCTATACCCAACTTGTGGATGGGCTATATGTACATATATTTGTAATATTTTCATTAATTAATAAAATGGAAATCTTTATTATACGTGTCTTACATAACTTATATGAATCATCAACACTGTAATAAAACCCTTGGAGTAATAAGACGATGGCTTCCACGCCTTATGAGAATCATTACTCTTAAATGTTCCTAGTCATAGTTTTATGAATAATCTGGGTGTTCACAAAGCGGAGAGACTAGCATGATGATATAATCTGCCCTTAAGTGGGGTAGCCGATCTCATAGGCTACTAGCGGAGATCCGTCCGCTTGGTGTATCACATGGATGCATGAGTTTCTCGTGTCCATCGAACTGACTGCCGAAAGTTTTCATATGGAGTGTTTATCCCATGTGTCTGTGAGAACTTTCATGTATCGATTATATGACTAGTCCTTAGACTTGAGGTCTTTACAATATTATGTGTGGATCAAATAACTTTGACATTCTCCTTCCCCGATTCAAAAGATCCGGTCATAAGGGTATGATTGGGTCATTTGTTGAAACACATGAAGTTTGTAAGGATACAACAGAGAATCGCCACTCTCTCGGATAATATTTTCTTATAAGAGTAGTATTCCAGTTCGCGGGTTGATATTTATGATCAGTGCTTGAGACTATGGCCACAGCGGAAGAATCATGTGAGATTCTTGGGTTAGCACGATTCATGACACTATCAACATCATAACTTTGACCATATGGGTAGACATTTTCCGTACCCTAGGTCAATAGGTGGGGATACAGTGAGGCGAGAGACCGTATCATATGTAAATCGCATACAGAATGGGTATATATATTTTTCCTTCTCATTTAGGGGCATTGGCATGTTGCTAGATATCAACCTTGGTCATTGAAATCGAACGACCATCTGATCGGAGGATAATTTATGTTCGATTAAATTATCACGATTCATTTCATGTCCAACTTGAGGGGAACCCAAAAGGTCACACACGACAAAGTCGAAATCAATGGTTAACAGTGCACAGTACATATTTAACAGCATATATGATTGCTGTAGGAATTGTTCATAAATTTTTCAATATGTTTAATTATTGAACATATCATTTATGAGGTTCTATAGTGGCTTAGGGATTGGTGAATGACGATAGGGGCACTTTGGGAATTGGAATTTAAAAAAATACTATTCATGTGAATAGTACCCTTGAATAGTAAATTTTTTTGTTGTTATTTTTGTTATTTGTTTTGAATTCCAATTCGGCCCAAACTCTTATTAGGGTTTTATAATCTCATTAAACCACTAAATTAAGATCCAATGGCTAAGATTGAATTGGCTTTAATCCCACGTCGGATTCTTAAATAATTTTGTTATCTTTGGAGCACTATATAAACCCAAATAATTCTTGACAAATTTTTGCACCAAACCTTTCAAATCTTGGGTTTATATAAGTGAGCAACTCTAAAGTTTTAAGAGTACGCCACTGATTTTGAGGATCCTTAAGTCTAATTGACTAGAGGAACCTCGAGTTAAAAGTTTTGAGGTATTTGCCTAGGCTAACACCAAGGGCAAAATACCCGTGCACTCAAGGCGTAGTCTTGCCGTTGAGTTTTGGCTTTGGTGTATGCATCTTTGGAGGCCACACACTTGGGTGGCTCTTTGGAACGTGGAAGAGCTTGCTGAGTTCGAGAAAAGCTTGTAGATTGGAGGGAGGACTGGAAGAGTCTACGGTTCAAGTAAGTCTTTTTCTTTCTTTATTTTAATTAGAGTTCTTATGATAGTTAACATGTTTAGGTTTATGTTCTTTGCATGTTTTATGAGTTTTATGCTTAGAATATATAGTAGCATGCCTAGGCTTGTAGAATAATCAAAACAAATGGGTATTGGGCAAAGGGAAAGCGGCATCATAATTTTAATAATTTTTATTTTTCCGCTGCGCACTCGCGGCCGCTTCCCAACAGTGGTATCGGCGTGCCAATTTTGTTTTGATTAGTTCTCACTTATTTGAACTCGAATTGGGTGTTTAAAAGCTCGTTGGAAAGCTAACACCCTGAACTTAATTTTAGGCACAAGTGTTGCATGATTTGGTTAATATTTGAATTGTGAAATTATATTTAAGGTTCACGCGTCTGCAGAAAAAAAATGAATAGTAAATTTATTTGAATAAAACAAAATGCAATATCATAATTAAATATTAATCGAAGTTATTTAATGCCTAAAATAATTCCAACATATTAAAACTCATATGCTTGATGATTCTATGTATGATTAGAATTGGCATGATTATTTTAGGGTACAAGCATCTAGAGACTTTTTAAGAAATAGAGAGTGTATTGCTTATCCCTTAGCTAAGTAATTATTATGTGATGAACTTAGAGATTTATTACCTTTAAGGCAAATAAATATAAATCACTTATTTATAATAAAAGACATTATAAAAGATACAAGTGGAGTTGTGGGACACAGAAACTGGACGACGCATGCTGTCCCGGGCTCGCGGCCCGATCGGGAGTACGGAGTAGCCACGGGGGACTAAACCGAAGAATAATGGAGTCGGCACCCGGTGTGAACCGGGAAAATGAGATTTAAGGACGCATTCACCCCTCGCAAATGAAGACCTCAAACCGTTGGGTTCGGAATGGTCCCTTACTTATGTCACTTGTAATGAAAGGATTTGTGTAATAATTTAATCAAGCTTAAGTAACACTTTTTTCCAAGAGTATCATGCTTCTAAATCCATATGCACAAAAATAAAACTTACAACTAAATTTGCATATATTTCACATATAAGATTGCATGCTTGAAAGTACATCAAAGTAGCAACGAACATACAACTTCATTGGCATATTGTATTCATGGAAATACAAGCACACACTAACCATACAAGCACACATAAAGGCGAATCAAATAATGGTGAACATGTGATTTCATAGACATATCATAAACAAATAGCCATTACATGTCCATGCACAAATAAAAGAGTCAACTAAGTACATAATTCAAAAAGACACTTAAGGATGCAATTAGGCATTAAAGTAAGCATGCTATGACGTGGTGCAAAAGAAGATAACTAATATGGACACAAACACACATGTGAGCACTTTTCCAAGTGGTAGGTGGAATTGTATCCCAAGTACAGACCACATTACCGTCCATTCGGAATCGGCTTCGGAATTTATGTCTGGGTTTCCATCCGATATACTACAAGAAATAATACTCAAATGCTATCATAACATGGATATATGAATTATACTACGTTAAGCCAAGACTAAGGTAAATGATGCAATCAATAGATGAAATACACGGTAAATATCGTGGTAAAGGTAGCCTTTTAGGCTTTTCTTCCCCCAAATGAAGGACCTTTTAATCCAACACAATAAGCCCATGCGCCTTCCATTACAATGCGTACAAAGACAATGATAACTATATGAAACTTCGTATACCCGATTGAACACATCTTACATTCAAACGAATATACATCAACCAGTGCGGCTAAGTATCGTGGTATAGGATTTTAACCTCTCCAAATAGGGGACCTTTAATCCGACTTACTAATCCCATGCGCTCGATCGCATCATGCATACAAAGAATAAAGACAATAATATCAAACTTAATATGCCCGATTGGACATATCTTACATCCAACCGAACACACATCAACCGGCGCGGCAAAGCATCGTGGTAAAAGGATTTTAACCCCTCCAAATAGGGGACCTTTAATCCGACTTACTAAGCCCATGCGCTCGATCGCATCATGCATACAAAAATAAAGACAATCATATCAAACTTAGTATGCCCGATTGAACATATCTTACATCCAACCGGACACACATCAACCGGCGCGGCAAAGCATCGTGGTAAATGATTTTAACCCCTCCAAATAGGGGACCTTTAATCCGACTTACTAAGCCCATGCGCTCGATCGCATCATGCATAAACAAGTACATGCGGAATTCAAATGACAAAAAATAAATAAATCAAAGCAACATGAAACAAAAGAAGGTGCCGTTTACTCAAGCGGTACGTGGAGTTGTATCCCGAGTACAGATCACACTACCGTCCATTCGGAATCGGCTATGAAATTTATGTCCGGATTTCCATCCGATATACCGCGAGAGTTGACACATCTTTCATTTTATTCCAAAGCCACAACATACAATATTTCATAATACATGCATATTTATCTACTCAAGGGCCACAACATGCATTTCCACATAACAATCATGCGAACAATACTCAATAAATAATGAAAATAAAATAGAAAACGAATGTGAAAAATACCCTCAGGTCTAACCTTTTATGTCGACTTTCGGACTCGCGTTTCACGGTCTTCGGAAGGGCTATCACACCGCACCTTTTCTGGTTCACTGGTTTGCCTTTTACCTTACTGTTTTGCTGCTCAGGCCACTGTTTTGACTTCGTTTTGCTGCTGTTTGTGATGTATTTTCTGCTCACTGTTTCTGGACAGTTTCGGTGACTGTTTTGGGGTGTTTTTGTCTCGGTTTGGGGTACTGTTTCAGTGACCGTTTTAGGTGAATAGAGGGCTTCTTCAAGGACTATTTTCTCGGTGGTTACAGTGTAGTTTTTGGGACAGTTTCAAGACAGTTTTTGGGGTGTTTATTTGGTCAGTTTTAGGGGTCTAATGGGCGGCAATTTACTGGCAGTAGAGGGGGGGCTGTTTGCGGCCGTGAGGGAGACAGTGCAGTGGGCTGTTTTGGCGTGTAATGGAAGGCAACACAGAGGGGCTGTTTGGGTGTGGCTTTGAGGGGGTTTTTTTTGGGATAGGTGGCAGTGAGTGGCGTGGGCTGTGGTGCGCTGATTGAATGGGCGGATGATGGCTTGAGTGGGGATTTGGCAAGGTGCAAGTGTGTGCTGAGTGATCGTGAGTGATAGTGGGCTGTGATGTGCACAGATTGGCGTGAGTTGAGTGTGTTAAAGTGGAGGCTATGTGGCGAAGGGCTATGGGGCTGTTGAAGTATACGAGTGGAAGGCTTGTGATGCCTATATGTTCAATTTGTGCGTGGCCGTGTGTAGCTAGGCGTCTTAGGGTTGGTTTCTTGCTTTATTTTGTTTGTGCTGTGTGAGAGAGAGAATGAGGGCCAAGATGGCTTGGTTTTGGGTTGTTTTTGTAGATTAGGAAGGTTGAATATTTGATTGGCTTGGTTAGGCATACAATATTTTAAGTTAGGAATAATATATTTTTAATTAGGAATAATATTTGTTGATTGATTTTAATTAGGCATGCAATTTCTTTAATTTGGGTGAGTATTTTTATTATTTTGGTAGGTGATTATTTAGATTTGATTTGTTTTATTTAATTTGGTATATGACTTAATTAATTATTTAATTTAATTTGGTATATTATTTAATTGGGTTGTATTTTGAGGGCCTTGGGCGTGTGGGCCAAGTGTGATGGGCTAGGTGTTGTGTTTTAGGCCAAGGTTAAGTGTTTGCGGGTTTTTTTTAGGCTAAAGGTGCTTTAAAACGGAGGTCCACCAGCGAGCCCGAAGCTAAACAAGCGAGTCAAATTCGATAAAGTTCTGATTTCCATCTTTTCCCTTCCGATGTCTGTTTCCCGCGGCTTCCGCGACTTAAAAGGTAGTGCCTCCAAATGAGACTCATCATCGGGATTTATATGCAAAAATGCAGTGCCTACAGTCGCCCCCACTTTGATGGGACTTCTGGAATATGTAACAGTGATAATCCTATCAAAGTTATGCAATGCATTTTCACTTACCTGGCTCGCCAGCTGCCACTTGACTTAACATGTGTTGAGTTGAGTTGATTTGGTGGTGGGGTGCTGCGACCCCTGGTTCATTCCCGAACCGTGCTCCATTTTTAGAGCGCCATTTTCGGCATTTTTGTGTGTGTGCTCCATTTTGGAGCGCCATTTCCGGCATTTGCTGTGTGTGCTCCATTTTGGAACGCCATTTTTGGCCTTTGCTGTGTGTGCTCCATTTTGGAACGCCATTTTCGGCATTTGTTGTGTGTGCTCCATTTTGGAACACCATTTTCGGCCTTTGCTGTGTGTGCTCCATTTTGGAATGCCATTTTCGGCATTTACTGTGTGTGCTCCACTTTGGAACGCCATTTTCGGCACCTGTTGTGGGTGCTCCATTTTGGAATGCCATTTTCGGCGTCTGCTATGTGTGCTCCATTTTGGGGCACCATTTTCGATATCTGTTGTGGTAGCGGTTTATTTCCGAACCGTGTTGTGCTAGAATGTGGCTCATTTTGAACCGTTATTTGATGAGATGGTCTTTGCCGCTACAAACCTGCGAACACAAAACAAACATTGCATGTATGTGATATGTATGCATGTATGCATGGATATGTATCATATTCCGAAGGGTTAGGCCTTCCTTGGTCCATTTCCGAACCGTGCTCCATTTTTGGAGTGCCACTTTCGGTGAGATGTTATAGTAGTCCATTTTCGAACCATGCTCCACTTTCGGAGTGCCATACTCGGCCAAACTGATGCTGATGTGGGCCTCGGCCTTGGGACTCATCCCCAAAACTGAAACTGATGTGGGCCTCGGCCCTGGGACTCATCCCCAAAACTGAAACTGATGCGGGCCTCAGCCCTAAACTGATGCTGATACTGATGTGGGCCTCGCCCCAAGCTGATATTGATGTGGGCCTCAGCCCTAAACTGATATTGATGTGGGCCTCGGCCCTAAACTGATGCTGATGTGGGCCTCGCCCTAGGCTTATACTGATGTGGGCCTCGGTCCTGACTGATACTGATATGGGCCTCAGCCCCAGACTGATACTGATGTGGGCCTTGGCCTAGGGCTGATATTGATGTGGACCTCGGCCCTAAACTGATGCTGATGTGGGCCTCGCCCCAAGCTGATACTGATGTGGGCCTCAGCCCTGGGACTCATCCCTGAACTGTAACTGATGTGGGCCTCGGCCTTGGGACTCATCCCCAAAACTGAAAATGATGTGGGCCTTGGCCCTAAGCAGATACTGACGTGGGCCTCGGCCCTGGGACTCATCCCCAAACTGATGCTAACATGGGCCTCGCCCCCAAACCGATACTGATATGGGCCTCGGCCCTGGGACTCATCCCAAAACTGTTCTGATGTAGGCCTCAGCCTTGTGCTGATACTGATGTGGGCCTTGGCCCTGACTGATACTGATATTGGCCTCAGCCCCAGACTGATACTGATGTGGGCCTCGGCCCTGGGCTGATATTGATGTGGGCCTCGACCCTAAACTGATGCTGATGTGGGCCTCGCCCCAAGCTGATACTGATGTGGGCCTCGGCCCTGGGACTCATCCCCAAACTGTAACTGATGTGGGCCTCGGCCCTGAGACTCATCCCCAAAACTGAAACTGATGTGGGCCTTGGCCCTAAGCTGATACTGATGTGGGCCTCGGCCTTGGGACTCATCCCCAAACTGATGCTGATGTGGGCCTAAGCCCCTAAACTGATACTGATAATGTGGGCCTCGCCCTCAAGCTGATACTGATTCATTTCTGAAACTGACTATACTGTTGTTGCTTCCGAAGATTCCCCGTGTTCTAAACATCACTGAATTTCATAGTACCAAGGTTGAATGGTTTTCTCAAATATACTCATGTTGCAGGTTGGAGGGAGAGACTCAGGCATGTAAACGAAATAAACGTCTTTATTATCATTTAAGAAATGGTTCGAACAGGTAGACCAAATCAATGTATAAATTAAAAATGCAGGATCAAATAAACTAAGAGGAACAACTTTATCATTCACAACATTGCCTTCTTTCTTGACCTACGGTTCTTCACTGTCATCCCCTATCTCCATGTAAGAAGCTTGATGGTTAATGGTTTGGAGGACAAAAGTTTCAGGCAATCCAGAGTTGATCATGTAGGTGGGTGGTGGAACAGAGTGGTAATTTGGTAGGGGGTTCCAATATGTGTTTGATTGTTCTTTCTCTGGGTCGGGTATTTTGTGAGCATCGATGAGGTTTTGGATTTCATGCCTAAGCCGGTGCAGTTGTCAGTTTCGTGGCCTCTCCTCTGATGGAAGTGACAATACAGGCTTAGGTCAAGGTTGGGTGGTGTAGGATCTGGAAGTGGTTTAGGCTCTAAGGGTTTTAGGAGTTCTTGTCCCTTCAACTTCTCAAGCACCTTAGATAACGGCTTCCCCAGGTTAGAGAAATGTCGGTTCTTGATGGCAGCAACCTCGGCCGTAGCGGGTTTAGTCTCAGAATGCCCCCCAAAAGTTCTTCTATTCTGGCCATAAAACTTTCTGTTTTCAGCCTCCTCTTCTTCAATATCCATAACAGTCTCTCTCAACTGTCGGAAATCAGTAATCATGGAGGTCATCCTCCTCAGCTTACCATAAATAGAGGGCTTGGTGCCCTTGATAATCATCTTAATTTGGTCTTTCTCTGAAGGCCGAGTCTGCATTTTCAAAAGCTGGCTTCTCCAGCGATCCACATACTCTTTGAAACTTTCCTCTGGCTTCTGTTTAGTGTTCTCCAAATCACGGAGTGACAAGTCAATCTCTAAGTCTGTAACATATTGCTTCAGAAAAGCATCAGCTAGTTCTCTCCAATCTTCCTTAACCTTATTCTCAAGGCTATGATACCAAACCACGGGTGCCCCCTCGAGTGACATCCCAAACATCTTTTGGACCTGGCGCTGTGATAAGCCCACTGAACTAATGACTGAGACATATTGCTACAGATGGAATCTCGGGTCTCCATTCCCATTAAACTTGGCCATGTCGGGCATTTTAAACTGAGCTGGCAGCTGTTCTCCGAAGGTCATTGCCTCATAATCTAACAACTCTTTATGTTTACCCCTCATTTTGCGGGTAACTATTTCGACCTGATCCCAGAGCTTCTGAAATAATGCCTGAGACCCAATCACTCTGCCTGTTGCATACTATGCCATGTCATCATCAAAAGTGGGGATATCATCCCCCAACCCATTCAGAGGCTCCTCGCGCCTCACATTCTTAGAATTTCCCCCAGCACGGGGCACAACCATATTTGCCATTGCAGTAGTCAAGGCTTGCAACTGTTCGGTAATCTTGACGATACCATTTTCTAACTGATCTATCCGGGATACCTCGTTATCGGATGTACTCATATCTTTTTACCGGTCTTTTAGTGAGTCTTCACTCTTCCCAACCCAACGGGAATCTATGATGGCTTTTTAGAACACAAGGGGTTAGCATGATGCGTGTATGCATGAAATGAATGAGACGCATGTGATACAATGAATATATCAATTTATTAAAATTTTCATACAAATTGGCCCATCATCATTTTAGAAGCTTTTGGGCTAACTGTCATAGGAGTGAACTCGTCCCAGTTTAAATGGCCCAACAAGTTCACATCTCATGGCAAGAAGTCCAACCGTATCCAAATGATAATGTTCCTAAACATAAGCACAAAATGGCCCATCAATATTTAGAAGCCTTTGACCCAATCGTCATAAGATACGTTCTTGTCCCAGTTTAAATGGCCCAACAAGCCCATATCCCATGAAAAATGGTCCAAATGGATCCAAGCGACGATGTTCCCAAACACAAGCATAAAAGAAAGATAATGCAAACATAAAACAATGATTTCTACAGAATGGCCCATCAACATTTCAGAAGCTTTGGGGCTAATGGTCATAAGATACGAACTCGCCCCAGTTTAAATGGCCCAGCAAGTTCGTATTTCTGACAATAGTCCAACTGCATCCAAATGAGGATGGTCCACAAGCACATATTCAAGGAAATAATTGTTACTTTAACCATACAACCCCGGTCTATGAGTGGGTTCGCAAGAGTGTAGACAAAGGCGCTCACCGGCGAAGGATGGCCCACAACTAGGTCTCCCCAATCAAGGGTTCGAGCGACCAAGTAAGCGTACCCTTTTTTATACACTAAGGTACGTGCCAATGAGCTATGGTGTGTGACTGACAGTCAAGTGGATTTCCCGTTGTAGATTCCCCAGAGGGAGGGTGGAGCGAGGCTCTCTTAAGTACCATAGCCTCGTAGGCTCTTATCGCTTGGTGATAGGAATAAACAACGAGTCTTCCAAATTAGTCCATCACAATAGGCTACGGGTAGATGGCTATATAGGTGCCTTCACAGCTTTTCCTTTTAGAAAGGTAGTGAATGAAGGAAGACACCAAACCATTACCTAGCCTCAAAATGCCTTTGATTAAACCCCCATTTTATCAACTATAGACACGGTCAATTTGAACATAAATCCAAACATTACAAGATAATATTTCGGGGCCGATTCTCTATCCCCAGTGGAGTCACCAGACTGTGGGACATAGAAACTGGACGACGCATGCTGTCCCAAGCTCGCGGCCCGGTCGGGAGTACGGAGTAGCCACGGGGGACTAAACTGGAGAATAATGGAGTCGGCACCCGGTGTGAACCGGGAAAATGAGATTTAAGGCCGTACTCACCCCTCGCAAGGGAAGACCTCAAACCGTTGGGTTCGGAATGGTCTCTTACTTATGTCACTTGTAATGAAAGGATTTATGTAATAATTTAATCAAGCTTAAGTAACACTTATTTCCAAGAGTATCATTCTTCTAAATCCATATGCACAAAAATAAAACTTACACCTAAATTTGCATATATTTCATATCTAAGATTGCATGCTTGAAAGTACATCAAAGTAGCAACGAACATACAACTTCATTGGCATATTTTATTCATGGAAACACAAGCACACACTAACCACACAAGCACACATAAAGGCAAATCAAATAATGGTGAACATGTGATTTCATAGACATATCATAAACAAATAGCCATTACATGTCCATGCACAAATAAAAGAGTGAACTAACTACATAATGCAAACAGACACTTAAGGATGCAATTAGGCATTAAAGTAAGCATGCTATGACGTGGTGCAAAAGAAGATAACTAATATGGACACAAACACACATGTGAGCACTTTTCCAAGTGGTAGGTGGAATTGTATCCCAAGTACAGACCGCATTACCGTCCATTCAGAATCGGCTACGGAATTTATGTCTGGGTTTCCATCCGATATACTACAAGATTAATACTCAAATGATATCATAACATGGATATATGAATTATACTACGTTAAGCCAAGACTAAGGTAAATGATGCAATCAATAGATGAAAGACACGGCAAATATCGTGGTAAAGGTAGCCTTTTAGGCTTTTCTTCCCACAAATGGAGGACCTTTTAATCCAACACAATAAGCCCATGCGCCTTTCATTAGAATGCGTACAAAGACAATGATAACTATATGAAACTTCATATACCCGATTGAACACAGCTTACATTCAAACGAATATACATCAACCGGCGCGGTAAAGTATCGTGGTAAAGGATTTTAACTTCTCCAAATAGGGGACCTTTAATCCGACTTACTAAGCCCATGCGCTCGATCACATCATGCATACAAAGAATAAAGACAATAATATCAAACTTAATATGCCCGATTGGACATATCTTACATCCAACTGAACACACATCAACCGGCGCGGCAAAGCATCGTGGTAAAAGGATTTTAACCCCTCCAAATAGGGGACCTTTAATCCGACTTACTAAGCCCATGCGCTCGATCGCATCATGCATACAAAAATAAAGACACTCATATCAAACTTAGTATGCCCGATTGAACATATCTTACATCCAACCGAACACACATCAACCGGCACGGCAAAGCATCGTGGTAAAGGATTTTAACCCCTCCAAATATGGGACCTTTAATCCGACTTACTAAGCCCATGCGCTCGATCGCATCATGCATACAAAAATAAAGACAATCATATCAAACTTAGTATGCCCGATTGAACATATCTTACATCCAACCGAACACACATCAACGGCGCGGTAAAGCATCGTGGTAAAGGATTTTAACCCCTCCAAATAGGGGACCTTTAATTCGACTTACTAAGCCCATGCGCTCGATCGCATCATGCATACAAAAATAAAGACAATCATATCAAACTTAGTATGCCCGATTCAACATATCTTACATCCAACCGAACACACATCAACCGGCGCGGCAAAACATCGTGGTAAAGGATTTTAACCCCTCCAAATAGGGGACCTTTAATCCGACTTACTAAGCCCATGCGCTCGATCGCATCATGCATAAACAAGTAACATGCAGAATTCAAATGACGAAAAATAAATAAATCAAAGCAACATGAAACAAAAGAAGGTGCCGTTTACTCAAGCGGTACGTGGAGTTGTATCCCGAGTACAAATCATACTACCGTTCATTCGGAATCGGCTATGAAATTTATGTCCGGGTTTCCATCCGATATACCGCGAGAGTTGACACATCTTTCATTTTATTCCAAAGCCACAACATACAATATTTCATAATACATGCATATTTATCTACTCAAGGGCCACAACATGCATTTCCATATAACAATCATACGAACAATACTCAATAAATAATGAAAATAAAACAGAAAATGAATGTGAAAAATACCCTCAGGTCTAACCTTTTATGTCGACTTTCGGACTCGCGTTTCACGGTCGTCGGAAGGGCTATCACACCGCAACTTTTTTGGTTCACTGGTTTGCGTTTTACCTTGCTGTTTCGCTGCTCAAGCCACTGTTTTGACTTCGTTTTGCTGCTGTTTGTGATGTATTTTCTGCTCACTGTTTCTGGACAGTTTCAGTGACTGTTTTGGGGTGTTTTTGTCTCGGTTTGGGGTACTGTTTCAGTGACCGTTTTAGGTGAATGGAGGGCTGCTTCAAGGACTATTTTCTCGGTGGTTACAGTTCAGTTTTTGGGACAGTTTCATGATAGTTTTTTAGGTGTTTATTCGGTCAGTTTTAGGGGTCTAATGGGCGGCAATTTACTGGCAGTAGAGGGGGGCTGTTTGCTGCCGTGAGGGAGACAGTGCAGTGGGCTGTTTTGGCGTGTAATGGAAGGCAACGCAGATGGGCTGTTTGGGCGTGGCTTTGAGGGTTTTTTTTGGGATAGGTGGCAGTGAGTGGCGTGGGTTGTGGTGCGCTGATTGAATAGGCGGATGATGGCTTGAGTGGGGATGTGGCAAGGTGCAAGTGTGTGCTGAGTGATCGTGAGTGATAGTGGGCTGTGATGTGCGCAGATTGGCGTGAGTTGAGTGTGTTAAAGTGGAGGCTATGTGGCGAAGGGCTATGGGGCTGTTGAAGTATATGAGTGGAAGGCTTGTGATGGCTATATGTTCAATTTGTGCGTGGCCGTGTGTAGCTATGCGTCTTAGGGTTGGTTTCTTGCTTTGTTTTGTTTGTGCCGTGTGAGAGAGAGAATGAGGGCCAAGATGGCTTGGTTTTGGGTTGTTTTTATAGACAAGGGCTAGGGCTTCCCCTTGTCTCACAAGGAAGGGATATTTGGAATTAAAGAGAGATATGATTTTGTGTTAGATAAGGAAAGCAAGAGATTTGATGGAGACAAGATTGGCTTAGATTAGGAAGGTTGAATATTTGATTGGCTTGGTTAGGCATACAATATTTTAAGTTCGGAATAATATATTTTTAATTAGGAATAATATATTTTTAATTAGGAATAATATTTGTTGATTGATTTTAATTAGGCATGCAATTTCTTTAATTTGGGTGAGTATTTTTATTATTTTGGTAGGTGATTATTTAGATTTGATTTGTTTTATTTAATTTGGTATATGACTTAATTAATTATTTAATTTAATTTTATATATTATTTAATTAATATTTTATTTAATTGGGTTGTATTTTGAGGGCCTTGGGCGTGTGGGCCAAGTGTGATGGGCTAGGTGTTGTGTTTTAGGCCAAGGTTAAGTGTTTGCGGTTTTTTTTTAGGCTAAAGGTGCTTTAAAATGGAGGTCCACCAGCGAGCCCGAAGCTAAACAAGCGAGTCAAATTCGATAAAGTTCTGATTTCCATCTTTTCCCTTCCGATGTCCGTTTCCCGCGGCTTCCGCGACTTAAAAGGTAGTGCCTCCAAATGAGACTCATCATCGGAATTTATATGCAAAAATGCAGTGCCTACATGGGTGAGACCAAGGCGTTAATAAAACTTTCCAAACTAAAGTTAATTTAACCAAATATATTATTAGAGTTAGATAATGATTTGGTGTCTTCCTTCACTCACTACCTTTTTATAGCCAAAAGGAAAAGCTGTGAAGACATCTATATAATCATTTACTCAAAGCTTACCTTAAGTGTTGGACTAATTTGGAGCATCATCCTATGGTGCCTACAATCGCCATCGCCACGTGTCACCCCACGTTTCAGCCACGTCATCGCCATGTCAGCTGAAGACTGAGTCAACTTTGCCACATCACTGCCATGTCATCATCAGCCAATCATAGCGCGCCACGTGTCACAATCCTACGGTGCCGACAATCGCCATCGCCACGTGTCGCCACGTCAGCTCAATCATTCAGCTCACAGCCGCCTCTGCCACGTGTCACCTTATCATATTATCCATTGCCACGTGTCGAGCTCTTCGCGTTCCAAGTCGCCAATCACACGCGTCGCGACGCGAGTTGCACGTCGCGACGCGTCACCGCCACCGAGGCCTATAAATTCATCTCATTCTTCTGATTTCATATGTACCTTCCTCTATGAATTCTTTGATGTAAATAAGGAGTTTATATCTAGTTTTCCTTAAATTTCAGTTTTGTAATTAATTTTTAGTTACTTTCTGTAATAATAATTTACTTTCTTTTCTTTTTCAGTTTTTACTATTCAGCTATGAGGAGGTAACTTCCCCCTGCTAGGGTGAAAGGTAAAACTTTTATTACTGCTATTTAGATTAATCTCCCTTAATTATAATATATTCACTATTTAAAATTTGACTTAACAATGATCCCGCTATATTGGTCGGTTGGTAATCAATTATAAACTGGTTTTAATCTGACTAAGTATGGATACCGCCTGGTTGGTCGGTTGGTAATTTACCGCCTATATGGCTGGTTTATGGACAAATATTGATACCGCCTTTATGGCAGGTCGGACTTAATTTGACTTAATCATGTTACCGCCTATATGGCTGGTTGGTAATGTTATCACAAGTTAATATATTATATTAAGGGAGATATCTAAAATAGTAGTGGTAAAAGTAGATCTTTTAACCCTAGCATTTTATTTTATTGTAATTTTATTTTTCAGTATTTACTTTACCGCATTTACTTTTCAGCATTTTACTTTATGTTTTTTATTTTTAATTTTTTACTAGCCTTAGATATGTGTCGTAGCTAAGTTAGTTATCTGGGGTTGTGATGAATTTTAATATCACCGGTTTATAAGAGGTTATTTTATAGTTTGGGTAATTTAAAGGTTTACTTATTAAGTCTTAAGTTTAATGCGTCTTGTTAACTGACCATTAATAAGATTGATCTGGTAAATCTAAAATAAACTTGACAAAAGAATTTTAGGTTTCAGCCCTAGACTTAATAGCCCACGATCTTCCTTGAGGATAGATAACCTTTTAATAGATTTCCTTACAAGATAGACATATACCTGTCGGGCGGGGTAGCCATAATTGGAACTTAAACTTAATGAATCCAGGTAATTTGGTTGACATAGACATATGGTTCAATTGAGTTAAACTGGGTATTTGCATCTTACCATCGACATAGGCTTTTGCATAATTTCGTGTTCCAGGTTAGTAAACCGATATATTACACAAACATTAAATAACCACTTCATCTTTAAAATGATATTGGAAGAAATCACAACCCTGGATAGTTTTATAAATTTGAATTTTCCTCAACCTACTTTGCACAATTTTTTTCACTTGTTTTTAAATTTAATGTTATCACCCAATCAATCGATCAATCTGTTAGATACTAGTAATAATTTGGCCTCATAAAAATTAATAGCTTAAGTTTTAAGTTCTCGTGTGATCGATACTTTTTATACTACTTGAACGATACGTACACTTGCGTATTACGTGTGTGATTTTGCACCGGTCAGTTAAGCATGTTGCATACAGTCCATGTGTAATGTTGCTTCAGATACATATATTTATAGTAAAGTAATGAGATCATGCATGTATGATTAGCCCAAGTTCAAGTTAGGAATGGATCACAACATGTCGTGCATGTACATGTTATGGGGAGGCGGTAAAACCATCTCCTACTGGCCACGTATTGAGGAAACTGGGACATAACACTGAATGTGAATTCATGTAGAATTTGATTACATTTAATCAATAAATTAGGATTTAGGAGGTTATATTATATTGAGCAATGTATTAATAATTAGGAGATAATTGAGATTCACGTGAGGTATATCCTAACAATAGATTTAAATGACCAATGCCTTAAATTGGTATCAAAATTTTAAGTATAAATAACCTAATACATTTTTAATATCACATTTTATCTTAATATTTAAACAAGTTAATTAATTTATTAAAAATTTAAGTTTATTAATATATGACAATGTATTTATTTTGTTCTGTTTTAGCATTAAAAAAAATGTACTTACAAAATTTATCAGAAATAACTAAATGTTTTTCTTATCGAAATATTGAATTTACCCATATTAGATTTTGAAAACCTTCAACCAAAAAGTTGTTATTGTTTCCAAATATAGCAAAAGTTAAAAAAAAATAAAAATTCATGACAGTAGAAAAAGTAAAAAAGTAGAAAAAAGATTATTAATTTATCCATTACTGGAGTTGAAGGGTTATTTTTTTTATTTTTTTTAAAATGACCTTCTAGGGTTTGAAAATATTTCATTTTTTTACAAGAAAGAGACTTTCATTTACGACCTAATCATCCCCGCACAGCTCAGTGAAATTCAAAATGCCCCCATGGCGTCACCTTTCATCTAAGCCCCACATAAACCCTCTCTGCTCTTATCAGATCCCCTTTTTTTTTTTTTTACCATTTATCATTTTTGCAATGCAGAGTGAAAATTTTAGTTACATTTACTGAAGTTAGAGGCTTCCCTTGAATACCCACTTGTCTCTTTTTTCCCCTTATTATTATTATTACTATTTTGTCACTGATCTTAGGTCCATTGATGAGAGCAATACCATGGAAGAGTGGGAGCTTGCTCATCATCATCTGAGAAGAAATCACAAGTCTCATCTCCAAAGAAATTGTGCTCTTCCATTTTCACAAACTGATGAGTCTGGTAATACGTTAATGGTGGTTTTGAGAACTCGAAGCAGCTGATCGAGAGTTGATGCTGCGGCTGGTTTTGGGTGATGCTTTTAGGGCTGTTGCTGTTATCTTCGTTCAAGATCGCACTCGAATCGCTATCTGATGACCCGTCTTTAAAGTCCGGCAACACTCCATTGTCGTAGTTGATCAGTTCTTGATCAGGCTCTTGATAATAACCAGCAGCAGGCGGAGCAGAAGCTGCTTGTCTATTGCTTTCTTGATCATCATGAGATCTCTTAGGATCAGTTCCATTATGAACAATCATCTCTTCTTCTTCTTTCACAGAAATATTACTCTCTGTTTCTTCTTCATTCAGCTTTGATTTCAGCTCTCTTATCTGCAACATATTCACATGTTATTGTCAAATTATTATTAATATCAAGTCCGCCCTAAGTTGCCTTACACTATGAAAAGCATTAGAAAGTTCCTAAAAATGAGTGCACAATTGGGTGGTTTTTATTAGTTTTATTTCACTTATCATCATGGTTCGAATTTTCGAAAGATAAGGAAATAAAAAAATTATATTTAGACCAAGTCCATTTTCTATTAAAATTTATTTTCTTAAAATGAGATATCATAAAAATTATATTATAAATTTAAAAATTATTTTTTAATTTTAATCTTACTTTTAAAACAAACTATTTTCATCTAGACAGATGTCATGTGTCGATAGTTCCCAGACTACTTATGTTGTAAGAGTAATTCTTTAATTTAAAAAAAATTGATATTATCAATTCATAAATAAATAACACATAAAATTATAATAAATATAAATTTTTTATTATTTTAATTGAATATTAAAATTTTTCATGATACAAAAATATATATATGCACTTCAAATCCTGTCGATCAAATCGTACAATTATGTGTTTCTTATCATAAAAATAAAATAATGTTATTTTATTCATTAACTCATAAAACAAATTTTATTATGAAAAACAAGCTACCGCATCCGGACTTGTAGCTGACTAATATATATATATCTATATAATAAAAGAGAATGGTGTTAGATGGTGTTAGAGGAAAGGGAGTGTATCTAACGACTCTCTTTATGTGGCTTAATTGACGGCCCAGATCATTTCATTGGTAATTGGAGGAAAAAGAGTGAATTGATGGATGGAAATAATCAAAAATTTTCAAATTTTCAAATTAAAAAATAGAAAGTTAAAATAAAATCATTTAATTAAAAAATAAAATCAATTAATTAAAAAATAAAATCAATTAATTCTGTAACAACGTGCCGTAGGCACAGCTAAATACTGTAACATCGTGCCGTAGGCACAGCTAAATACTGTAACATCGTGCCGTAGGCATGGGCATCATTTAATTAAAAAATAAAATCATTTAATTCTGTAACACCGTGCCGTAGGCACGTGCCAAATACTGTAACACCATGCCGCAGGCACGTGCCAAATAATATATATATATATATATATATATATATATATATATATATGAGTAATGATAAATTCATGCACCTTCACTTTAAATTTTACAAATTATAAATTCAACTGTAGCTACAATAATTTACCGTAGATCACGGTAGGTGAAAATGTGTGAAGATATCATTTCTCTTGTATATAAAACAGCGCCAAAATAACGGGGAAAAAATAACACAGTATCAAAGAGCAAGATAGTTTCTGCCAGGATTCTCCTAACAATATTCATATAAAATTCTAATTAATTAAATTACCTGTTTGAGCAGAGCTTCATTGTCGTGTTGGAGGGTGTCATAATTGAGGTTAAGAGCATCAAAATTGGCTTTAAGGACACCGTAATCTCTTTCGAGTTGCTTGGTTTTCCAACGAGCTCGTCGGTTCTGGAACCAAACAGCAACTTGTCTTGGTTGCAACCCTAGTTCTTGTGCTAGCTTCACCTTTCTCTCAGGCTCAAGCTTGTTTTCCACCTCAAAGTTTTTCTCCAGGGCCTTCACTTGATCCACGCTCAGCCTCCGCTTTTTCTCGGACACATATCCCCCCGTTTCTTCCAAGCACCCCTCTTCATCTAAACCGTCCAAAATCGCCAGGAATTCTCGACCGTACACTTGGTTATTTCTTGTACTATGTTCATCTAAACCCACACACAAAAAAAATATATATATATATATATTATATTTTTAGTAAGTTAAAAAGATTTCATAATTGAGAACATAATCTGAGTACGTGTAATGGGATTCTTGAAAATTAGCAACCTGTGGTCTGGCAGATGGAGATCAAGGCGCCGCCCAAGGAATCATCTGAGCTGCAAAGTGATCGCTTCATTGCTGTAATAAACAGATCTTTTTTTGTGTGTGTTTTTTTCCAGGTGGGTCTTTTAAGTTTAAGAGCTTAAAGGGGTTTCTTTTTTACTTGAATGAAGAAGAGCTGCCATGTCTGAAATTGAAACTCGAGAATTGTTTTTGTATACCACTAGTACTGCAATTGTACAATAACAACTCCACCCCCTTTTGTTCTACAAAAATTTTTTCCCTATTGAACATGAGTTCCCCTTCTGATGAACCCATACAAATAAACAAAATACTCAAAACCCAACGATCAAAAACCCAACCCACAACAGAAGTAATCAAAGAAACTCTATTACGACACTCTTTCTCTTTCTTGACATCATTGCAACAATCTAAAAACAGATCATCTACAAAGGAAATTCTAAAATTAAAAGAGTGAGGAGAGATCAATGAACCAGTTTAGAAATTACAACACAGCTGCCATAACATTGGTCTTTATCTCTTTAAATAATCCAACTTGGGTCAGGGTTTGGGTTAGGATCTGACTCTGGTTAGGTACACTGCAGTTTGCCAAATGAAATGAGCCCAAAATTTAATGCAAATGCAATTTTTTGTCACCGGCTATTGCCTGTCGCCTTCCAGTATTTGACAATTTTTTTTCCTTGGGTAAAAGAGGGACTGTCAGAGTGATCTGAACGTTGAGAGAAGATCTTATATCCAATTAGTAACGATCATGTGTTTAATTATTTTAAAATTGAGACACGTGATATCTTGATATTGATTGATTAAACGATCCATAAAACTTCTTCTCATATACGTATATAAATGTTGGAAAATGATGGCACGGCTCGGCTTTAATGACACGGCTCCGCATTTGAGCTGATCAAGATCCGGGTGGCATCAGCTGATCAGCGTGTCATGGCTGTCACTACGGCATGGTCGGTGCGATTAATCACCGATTATTATATACAAATATTTTTTTATCTTCGTTTTATAAGAGATGATGAATTATGTTAAAACTCGTTTCGAATATATTATCTGGTGAGGAATTAATCTTTTTAAAACTCTCAACCCAAATTCTTAATCTTACCTTATATAGAATAAAGGTGAATCTTAGATATATATATTTTTTAAATATAAATAATAAAAAATACATAAAATTAATGATCAAATGGTACCAACAAATACAAATTTTCCAGAAAACTGTAATTATGTTGCTACAACAGGCTATTAAAAAAGATTTTTTTTTTTTTTTGATATGGATTGTAACTCTACCCGTTGTTAACTCAACTTAAAATTCGACTCATAAAAACAAGTGTTAATGAATTTATATTTTCATTTAAATTATTATTTTTAGTTCATGTGAGATATTGAATGCTTCTAAAAGAAGGGTGTAACATAGCTTATATTCCCATTTATATAATTATATTTAGCCCATATGAAATATTGGATGGGGATATTATGGTGCATCTAATCCGCGTATTAAACAAGGGATACATTTACTTTTCAACATTTACTTTTCCGCATTTACTTTTCCGCATTTATTTTCCAACTTTTACTTTATTTTATTTCCAACATTTACTTTATATCTTTTATTTTATTTAAGCTTTTACTAGCCGTAAATATGTGTCGTAACTAAGTCCGTTATCTGGGGATGTGATGAATTCCAATATCACCAGTTTATAAGGGTTTAATTTACAATTTGAGTAATGATGAGTGGTAAATATATCACTATTTTCCACTCATTTAACCTAATATTTTGTATAGTTTCTTGGGTTTTATGAATGTTTTGATGTGTTTTGTGTTATTTTGTAGATAAATAAAGTTTCAGGACTTACTGGAAGCAATTCAGGGCCAAAACAATGAAAAACGGACAAAAGGCAAAACTGTCTTTTGGGCGTCGCGACGCGCAAGCCCACTGCGTCGCGACCGCCTACGTGCGTCGGGTTCTGCTAAAATACACCAGACACGTGTCACCATCACATGCTGCCGACAATCATCATCATTTGTTAAAATGCGCATGCCACGTGTCAACACCACAACGAATCATGCTAACGTGAACCGGACACGTGTCGTCATCCCATGCTGCCGACACTAATAATTCAGCTGCTGACGAAAGCGTGACACATGTCACCATCTCCGCAGAAGCCGCGCCACATGGCATAAATCTACGGCGCATCACGACGCGCTAAGTTGTGCGCGTCGCGACGCGTGGAGCCTATTGGTACCTATAAATTCAGCTGAATTTCATTTGAATTTCCTTACCTTCATAGAGTTCCTAATAAGGGATTAAGAATTGTATCTTGTTTGTTTAAGTTTTAGTAACTTAAATTAAGCATTTTTATTTTATTTATTTACTTTCAACACTTTTAATTACACACTTTTACTTTCAGCAGCTTTAATTATGCACTTTTACTTTCAGTAATTTATTTTATTTATTTACTTTTTTATTTATTTTATGTTTAGTAGTTAATTTAGTGCTGGGGAAGGGTGAAGCTTTTTACTTTTATAATTTAGATTAATCTCCCTCAATTATAATATTTAAATTATCTAAGAACCTGACTTAATTGGATACCGCCTTATTGGTCGGTTGGACTTAATTAAATTGATTTTAACCTGACTTAATGGGATACCGCTGTTGGACAATTATGACCCATAGCGTCACTATTTGTAAAAGACATTGTGATTTTTGTTCAAATTAACTATGTGATAATGGAAATTGCATTTTATCATTTCGTAATTAGATTACTTTAATATATATAAATGATAAAAGTCCTTATGATTAGTTCCGGATTATAAGATATGAGACAATATTAATCCACAAAGGTTTAATCATTAAATATCCCTAGTCGTAGTATTATCGAGACTGGACATCGATAATGCAGAATAGACTAGTATTGCACTTGTGCGTGTTATGGAAGCGTAACAACATAGTTCTCATATATTAAGTATTGAATACTTATGCAAGTGTGATAGGAGGTAGTGTTTACCGATGGTACGGAAACAGCTTCGCTCTGGATAGACCCCTCGGAATCCCATTAGTAGTATGACTATGTGTCTATGGGAATCCGAATCAGGGTAGGTGTATTTGGTCTTAACCTGAGACTTGCATCGCTAGTACTTGCGACAATCAATACGCTTTGGTTTTGGTCGTCCGGGACTTTCACAGGTTCTGTGTACGCATATTCTGGGTTTATTGAGAATCATAGTGTATTGGGTGTGATGTCAAGACGAAAGTATCACTTCAGTCATATGAAGATGATGATCATGTAGGGATACATAACTGGTACTCTAATGTGTTGCAACCATCGGGATAATATGACAAGGTCATGATTATCCGATTAAAGAGACTAGTTGCTTGTGATCCGATATATGGTTTGTACGAGGCAGACATTATTCCAGCCCCAGGCCTTGCATGTGACATCCGATACTAGATCGTAAAACGCAATACTATGTATACTACGCCTGACAAAGATTATATATTCCTTTAAGAATATTTCTGGAGAATTGGGTAGGCACGGTGCTTTGCTAGAAGCCAACCATGTCTCGTAAATCGGTAAAAATGTGGTACGAGGTACGCACGTGTTCAGATAGTCCGACGACCGGATTTACTGCCAACATATCTAAGGATCTCATGGGTCGCTTCCCGATGATTCACCAATGACGTATGATTCGAACATAATTAATCTAGGATTAATTGCGGAGAGATTTATCTAGGATAAAATACTATTAGAAGAGAGAGAACGATTAATTTGGAATTAATCGATAAAATAATATATTTGATATATTAAATGAAATTAGATAACGGAATTAAAATTGGATTTTGATTCGGGCGAACGAATTAATTTAGAATTAATTCGCGAGCGACGTGAATAGTAATTTTGCTAGGCATAATTATTAAATTAAATTTGATTTAATTACGTCGCAATCGAAAATTCGTTAATTCAGAATTAACGAACCCGAGCCCGAAATGTGTTTGCGGGCCCACTCGAATTTTGAATTAAAGTGGGGCCCACAAGTCACATCGTAAGTCACTTTAGTGATGGAAATCATGTCACCTTTTTGTGATTGACATCTAGTCACTATTGGTGATGGGAGTAGTTGGAAGCTTTAATTGCTTTTTTTCCCTCCAAATTTGCTTTAACCTTTTTGGAAAAGGATATACCAAATTTTCCCTCCAAGATGTATGTCTGCAGTGCAGGAAGCGGGGTCACTGGAAGCGTGACTGCCGCGAGTACAAGGCACACATGAAGGAAATCAAAGCGGGCAAGGCACCGGCTTCAGGTATGTTTGTTATAGTAATAAACATGTCTACTACTATTTTTAAAAATTGGATTTTTGATTCTGGTTGTGGTACTCATATATGTACTGATGTGCAGGATCTGCAGATTAGCAGGAGACTGGCCTCATGAGAGATTGATCTACGTGTTGGAAATGGGACACGAGTCACCGTTTTGGCCGTTGGCACTTATGTTTTGGAACTGCCCTCGGGGCATGTACTTAAACTTATAGACTGTTATTATGTACCTAGTTTGACTAGGAATATTATTTCTATATTTATGTTAACCCAATGTGGGTATACTTTTGTATTTAGAAACACTGGGTGTTTTATGTATAAAAATGATATGGAGATTTGCACTACTGATGTAAATAATGGTCTTTATACGTTGAATATAAATCAATCTCAAACATATTCTGTAACAAACAAAAGGCTTAAACTAAGTAATAAAAATGAAACTTATATGTGGCATTGTGGTCTGGGACACATTAACAAGACTCACATATCCACACTTTCGAAGAGTGGGTACTTGGACGGATTTGATCCAAATTCATATGACGTCTGTGAATTTTGTTTATTAGGAAAAATGCCTAAAACACCTTTTAGCGGAAAGGGTGTACGTGCCACCGAACTGTTAGCCCTCGTTCATAGTGACATATGTGGGCCCATGTCTAGCCAGGCTAGAGGTGGATATGAATACTTCGTAACCTTTACGGATGATGCATCGCGTTATGGTTATATGTATCTTATGAGACACAAGTCGGAAACCTTTGAGAAATTCAAAGAGTTTCGACACGAAGTAGAAAAACAGACCGGCAAAAGTATTAAGACATTACGGTCAGACCATGGTGGCGAATACTTAAGCAATGAGTTTCTTGATTACTTGAAAGAATATGGTATTCTTTCACAGTGGACTCCTCCAGGAACACCGCAGTTAAAATGGTGTGTCCGAACGGAGAAACCGAACTTTGTTAGACATGGTAATATCTATGATGAGTCGCACAGAGCTACCTATTTCCTTCTGGGGATATGCATTGAACAGTGCAATAATTATTTTGAATAAGGTTCCGTCAAAGTCTGTTCAACAGACTCCGTATGAGATATGGACAGGAAAGAAACCGGGTTTCTCATTCCTGAAGATTTGGGGTTGCTGGGCATACGTTAAACGTTTGGAAGGTACCAAACTAGAACCCAAATCAGATAAGTGCCTATTTGTAGGATATCCTAGGGAAACCAAAGGATATTACTTCTATCACCCACAAGAGAACAAAATATTTGTTGCTCTATATGCGGTTTTCCTTGAGAAGGAATTCCTAAATGCAGTGGTTAGTGGGAGGAAAGTAGAACTCGATGAAAATCAGAGTGATACTGTTCCTGGCACAGAATCCTTAACGAAACATGAACAGTCCATCAGAGATGAGACTATACCACAATCTTCAAATACACAAGAACCGCGTAGGTCGGAGAGAGTCAGAAAACAACCTGAGAGGTATGGGTTTCTGATCTCACTCATGTGGATATCAATCTTATTGAGGATAACGAGCCGGCTACGTATGAGGAAGTGATACAAGATATCGATTCCGCTTTATGGCAAGAGGCCATGAAGTCTGAAATGGATTCCATGTGCACCAACCAAGTTTGGACACTGGTTGATGCACCAGAACGCGTAAAGCCTATTGGTTGCAAATGGGTCTTCAAGAAGAAGACCGATATGGATGGCAACGTACAAACGTACAAAGCTAGGCTTGTAGCGAAAGGGTATCGTCAACGACATGGTGTCGATTACGATGAAACTTTTTCACCCGTTGCCATGATTAAATCCATTCGGATTATGCTTGCTATTGCTGCATATTTCATTTACGAGATATGGCAGATGGACGTCAAAACCGCTTTCCTTAACGGAAACCTTTTGGAGGATGTTTATATGCAACAGTCTGACGGTTTTGTCGTACCAAGACTTACAAACAAGGTTTGTAAGTTAAATCGATCCATTTTTGGATTGAAGCAAACATCGCGTTCTTGGAACCAACTTTTTGATGAGATTATAAAAGAATATAATTTCGTTCAAAAGAAGGATGATCCTTGTGTATATAAGAAGGTTAGTGGGAGCGCACTGACATTCATTGTCCTTTACGTTGATGATGTATTGCTGATAGGCAATGACATTCCCATGCTACAATCGGTGAAAGCTTGGCTTTCATTAAAATTCTCCATGAAAGATCTGGGAGAAGTAGCCTTTATTCTAGGAATAAAGATCTACAGGGATATATCTAGAAAGCTGCTTGGACTCTCCCAGAGTACATATGTTGACAAAGTGTTGAAGAGATTCAACATGGATCAGTCCAAGAGGGGACTGTTGCCAGTGTCACATGGTGTCACTCTATCTAAGGACATGTGTCCTAAAACTCAAGATGATAGAGACAACATGAGTCAGATCCCGTTCGCCTCGACAGTCGGATCGATCATGTATACCATGATATGTACGCGACCTGATGTCTCGTCTGCTTTGAGCATGTGTAGTCACTATCAGGCCGATCCAGGTGAAGGTCAATGGATGGCGGTTAAAAATATCCTTAAGTATCTTAGACGAACTAATGATGCTTTCTTAATCTATGGAGATGGAGAACTTGAGGTAACTGGGTATACCGATGCAAGTTTCCAAACCGATAAAGACGACTGTAGGTCACAATCCTGGTACATATTTTGTTTGAACAATGGAGCAGTAAGCAAGAAATCTTCCAAGCAAGAGACTGTTGCCGATTCAACAACAGAAGCAGAGTACATTACTGCAGCTGAAGCAGCAAAAGAGGCAGTTTGGATCCATAAATTCCTAATTGGATTATGAGTAGTTCCGTTAGCAGCTGAGCCCGTTCCATTGTATTGTGACAATAACAAGACTATAGCGCAGGCTAAGGAACCGCGGTCTCATCAACGATCCAAGCATGTTCTTCGACGTGGCGATGTCAAGATCATAAAAGGTCCCATCAGAGGACAACATTGCAGATTCGCTGACGAAAGCTATTCCTCAGCAAAAGTTTGAGCGACATGTACATAGTTCAGGTGTTAGATGCTTGAGTGACTGGCTATAGGCCAAGTGGGAGATTGTTGGACAATTATGACTCATAGCGTCACTATTTGTAAAAGACATTGTGGTTTTTGTACAAATTAACTATGTGACAATGGAAATTGTATTTTATCATTTCGTAATTAGATTACTTTAATATATATAAATGATAAAAGTCATTATGATTAGTTCCAGATTATAAGATATGAGACAATATCAATCCACAAAGGTTTAATCATTAAATATCCATAGTCATAGTATTATCGAGACTGGACATCGATAATGTAGAATAGACTAGTATTGCACTTGTGCGTGTTATGGAAGCTTAACATCATAGTTCTCATATATTTAAGTATTGGATACTTATGCAAGTGTGATAGGAGGTAGTGTTTACCGATGGTACGGAAACAACTTTGCTCTGGATAGACTCCTCCGAATCCCATTGGTAGTATGACTATGTGTCTATGGGAATCCGAATCAGGGTAGGTGTATTTGGTCTTAACCTAAGATTTGCATCGCTAGTACTTGCCACAATCAATACGCTTTGGTTTTGTTCGTCTGAGACTTTAACAGGTTCTGTGTACGCCTCTTCTGGGTTTATTGAGAATTGTAGTGTATTGGGTGCGATATCAAGACAGAAGTATCACTTCAGTCATATGGAGATGATGATCACGCAGGGATACAGAACTGGTACTCTAATGTGTTGCAACCATCGGGATAATATTACAAGGTCATGATTATCCGATTAAAGAGACTAGTTGCTTGTGATCCGATATTTGCTTCGTACGGGGCAGACACTATTCCAGCCCCAGGCCTTGCATGTGACATCCGATACTGGATCGTAAAACGTGTTTGCGGGCCCACTCGGATAAAATGTGTTTGCGGGCCCACTCGGATTTTGAATTAAAGTGGGGCCCACAAGTCACATCGCAAGTCACTTTAGTGATGGAAGTCATGTCACCTTTTTGTGATTGACATCTAGTCACTATTGGTGATGGGAGTAGTTGGAAGCTTTATTGTTTTTTTCCCTCCAAATTGCTTTAACCTTTTTGGAAAAGGATATACCAATTTTGCCTTTGACTTTTCATGAGGGTAATTGGTTTTAGAAATCAAATATACCAAAAGCCAAAAGTCTCTCTTTTTCCTCCTTTGGCCGAACTTCACAAGGCTTTTAGGGAAAATTTTGTTGCAATTTTTCCAAAGCTAGCACTTGAAGAATCATTCTAAGGTGATAGGGAAACCATTCTAAAGAGCTTGGAATCCATCTCAAAGCTTGGAGCTTGGACATCAACATTCAAAGAGAAGATCTTGGGCACTTCTCAAAAGAAAGTTTTGTTATCAACGCATCCTATATCCGTTCAAAGTGAGTAATTTTCCACAACTTTACTTTGAGTATTCACATGTTTCATGCTTAATATGATCTTGGGATGACCTTAGAAACCCAACAACCGCTTACATGGTCGGTTGGAATTAATTAAATCTGACTTAATCAGGATACCGCCTATATGGTCGGTTGGTAATTATCACACAAATTTATATATAATAATAATGGAGATTTATAAATTAGAAATAGTAAAGGTAGATTAATCTCACTTAATTTATAATATGGATATTGTAATTTAATAATATGGATTAAAAGTTGATTCCGCCTTAATAACTGATTTTAATTATGTAACATAATGTGACACTGCTTATAGGTCGGTCTTTAGGTGACAGGTGATTACCGCCTATATGGCTGGTTTATGGATAAATAATAACACCACCTTTATGGTTGGTTCAACTTAATTGGGTAACACTGACAATTTCTATATTATAATAAAGTGAGATTTCTAAAGGTGGATCCCCTAACCTTAGCATTTTATTTTTATTCTAGGGAAGTGATGAAACACAATATTAACATACTTAATAATTGATTTAATTATAATATGAATAATTCTTAGTTTGTTTATTTAATCTTAAGCCTAATGCTTCTTGTTGCCTGATCACCAATAAGATTGATATGGTAAACTTCAAATGAACTTGGAAAAGGGATTTTAGGTTTCAGCCTTAGATTCAATAGCCCACGATCTTCCTTGAGGATAGATAACCCTTTAATAGATTTCCTTACAAGAGAGGAATATACCTGTCGGGCGGGGGTAGCCACAATTGGAACTTGAACTTAATGAATTCAGGTAACTTGGTTAACATATATGTTGGTTTGTTCTAAACATCCCAAGATCATTAATCAAGCAAGAAACAAGTATGAATACACATCAAAGGAGGTGCGGAATACTCACAATAAATGGATTGGATGCATCGAAGAACAAGCTTTCTCCCCTCCTTCCAAGCTCGGCAGTGAGCTGCTCAAAATGTGGACTGCACGGCAGTGGGTGGTTTTCCTCCTCCAATAATCGGCCATGGATGTCCTTTGAAACTCCAAGCTTTGTGATAAACTTCCATGCTCACGCAATCACAGCCCTATCACCTTGGTATGTCTCTTAGAGTGTGATAACACTTTGATTTTGCAACAAAATCACTCATTTTCATCACTTCATTTTCGATCAAACCAGTGAGAAGGAAAAAGAAGATGGCCTTGAGGCCGAGAGAGATGAAGAGGAGCATTTGGCTCCAAAACCGTATATGCTGAGAGAGAGAGAAATGAAAAATTGTAAAATAGGTTTTTAATTTCCTAAATTAATTAACCATTTACCACTTTTTCAATTTCAAAAAAGTCAAGCATTTGATTTGACACTTGATGTGACTAATGATTTGACGCTTGATTTGACTTGCGTGCCGCACTCGAATTCGAAATGCCAATTCGCTCGCAAACAATCTCGGGATCGGGTTCGATAATTCCAAATTAACAATTTTCCGTCGCGTCGTAATTAAATGATTAAGCCTAGCGAAATCACTATTCACGTCGCTAACGAATTAATTCAAAATTTACTCGTTCGCCCGAATTAAAATCTAATTTTAATTCCCCGTCAAAATCCAATTTCGTTTAATATATCGAATATATTAACTAACCGATTAATTCCAAATTAATCGTTCTCTCTCTTTAATTGATATTTTATCCCAGATAAAATATCTCCGCAATTAATCCCAGATTAATTTTCTCTCTCATCTAATTAATCCCAGATTAATTAAAAGTGCGAGTCATACGTCATCGGTGAATCTTCGGGAAGCGACCCATGAGATCCCCAGATATGTTGGCAGTAAATTCAGTCGTCAGACTATCCGAACACGTAAGTACCTCGTACTACGTTTATACCGATTTACAAGACAATGTTGGCTTCTAGCAAAGCGCCATGCCTCTCCAATTCTCCAGAAATATCCTTACAGGAATAAAAGATCTGTATCAGGCGTAGTATACGTGGTATTGCGTATTTCTGTCCAGTATCGAATGATCACGTGCTAGGCCTGTGGCTGGAATTGTGTCTGCCCCGTACGAATCACATGTCGGATTTCTGGTAACTAGTCTCTATAATCGGATAAACATGACCTTGTCATTTTATCCCGATGACTGCAGTACTTAAGAGTACTAGTACCGTATCCTACGTGACCATCATCTCCATATGACTGGAGTGACACTTCCGTCTTAACATCGCACCCAACACACTATGATTCTCAATATACCCAGCATTGGCGTACACAGAACCTGTTAAAGCCATGGACGACCGCAACCAAAGTATGTTGATTGTCGCAAGTATTAGCGGTGCAAGTCTCAGATTAAGACCAAATACACCTACCCTGATTTCAGATTTCCTTAGACACATAGTCATACTACCAATGGAATTCTGAGGAGGTCTATCCAAAGCGAAGCTGTTTCCCGTACCATCGGAAAAACACAACCTCCTATTACACTTGCATGAGTATCCTATACCCAAATATATGAGAATTATGCCGTTGTGCCCTCACAACGCGCACAAGTGTAATACTAGTCTTTTACGCATTTATCGATGTCCAATCTCGACAATGCTCTGACTAGGGATATTTAATGATTTATCCTTCGTGGACTGATATTGTCTCATATCATTCTCCGTCCAGGAACAAATCATAGGGACCTTCTATCATTTATACATCTAGGTGATCTAATCACAAATGATAAGAGTGCAATCTCATTTGTCACATAGTTAATTTGTACAACAACACCATGATCTGTACAAATAGTGACGCTATGGGTCATAATTGTCCAACAATCTCCCACTTGGCCTATAGCCAGTCACTCGAGTGTCTTACACCCGAAGTATGTACGGTTGGCTCAAACTGCTGAGAAAAGGCTTTCGTTAGCGGATTTACATGATTATTATCTGATGCGATTTATTCGATCATCACATCACCACGATGTATGATCCGAACGAATCAGATGAATATCGAAGTATTTATCTGGATCGTTGATGAGACCATTAATTCTTTAGCCTGTGCTGACGCCTAGCTCAGCTGCTAACAGAACTATATCTAATCTAATTAGATTTGTTTATCAACCTATAAGGCTTCTATTGCCGCCTCAGCTGCAGCAATAACCCGCATTTGTTGTTTATACGGTAACAATATCTTGCTTGGAAGATTTCCAGCTCACTGTACCGTTATTCAAACTGTATAGTACCGTTTGCGACTTTTAGTCCTCTTTATCGGTTTAGGAAACTTGCAGTAGTGATCCCAGTCACTTGAAGTTCTCCTTCTCCAGAGATTAAGACATCATCCTTAGTTCTCTAAGATACTAACGGATGTTCTTAACATCAATCCAGTGACTATCACTTGGATTGGCCTGATTGTGACTCCATATGCTCAAAGCGTATGAGACAGCAGGTCACGTATATTTTTCAATGTACAATTTCTCGGAGAGTTTTCTCGAAAGCCAAGCTTTCGCCGATTGTTATTATGGGAATATCATTTCCAAGAAATGACATAAATTATCATTATTGTATAGGACATCCACTGTCAGTGCGCTCCCACTAACCCTCTTATATACACAAGAATCTTTTCGTTTTGAATTAAATCATAAACTATTATGATTACATCAAAATGATAATTCCAAGAACTCAATGTTTGCTTCAATCCAAACATGGATTGAATAACCTGCAAACATTGTTTGCTAGTTTTGGTACGACAAAACCGACAGGATGTTATAAACATCCTCCGAAAGGTTTCATTTTCAGGAAAGCGATTTTCGTCAAGCTGACATATTTCATAAATGAAATACGCAGCTTTAGCAAGCATTATCCAAATGGATTTACCGTGGCAACAGGTAAAAGGTTGAATCGAAATCAATACAATGTTGATAACGATACCTTTCCGCTAAAAGCCTAGCTTTATACGTTGGTATGTTGCCATCCATATATGTCTTCCTTGAAGACTTATACAGTACCAATAGGCACAATGCCTTGCGGTACATCAACTAGTATCCAAACTTGTTGATATACATGGAATCCATTTTGGAATATTGACACTTTGTCATAATAGGGAGTCGATACCTTGTATCACTTCCTCATACGTAGTCAGTTGGTATACCTCAATATGATAGACATCTTTATGAGGTGAGATCAGAAACCCATACCCCAGGTTGTTTTCTGACTCTCTCCGACCTACGCGGTTCTTGTGTATTCGAAGATTAATGGTAATAGTTTCATCCTTGATGAACTATTTTGTGTTCTATTAGGATTCGATGCCTTGAACAGTATTACTCCGATTTTCATCGAGTTTTACTATCCTCCCTCTTAGGAAAACCGCATGGTGAGCAACAATCTAATTGTTCTCTCGTGAGATGTATAAAAACAATACTTATTGTTTCCCTAAGATAACCTACAATTGGCACTTATCCAATTTGGGTTCAAGTTTGGTATCATCCAAACACATGCCTATCATACCCAAATTATCAGGAATGAGAAACCCGGTTTCTTTCCCGTTCATATCTAATATGAAATCTGTCTAACAGATATTTATGGAACCTTATTCAAAATAAGTTCTTGCACTGTTAATTCGTATCCATTGAAGGAAATGGTAGCTCAGAGCGACTCATGATTAACCTAATTATGTCCAACAAAATTCGGTTTATCCAATTCGGACACACCGTCAAACTGACGTGTTCCGGGAGGAGTCCTCATTTGAAAGAATACTTTACTCTTTCAAGTATATAAGAAACTTATTGCTTAAGTATTTTCCATTACGGTCTTACCGTGAAGGTTTAATACTATAGCCGATCTGTTTGTCTATTTCGTGTCGAAACTCTAGAAGTTTCTGATTTGTGTTTCAAAAGAAACACATAACCATTACGCGATGCCACATCCGTATAGGTCACGAAATATTCATATCCACATCTAGCCTAGCTAGACATGGGCCCACTTGCTTCACTATGAACTAGGGCTAACAGATCGGTGGCAGTTTCACTTTTACCAAGTAATTAGTGTTTTAGGCACTTTGCCCAATAATCTAGATTCGTAGACTTTATTTGAATAGAATCAAATCAGTCTGAGTACACACTCTTCAAAAGTGCGGATATACGAGTCTTGTTTAATTGTGTTCCAGACAACAATGCCACAATTAAGTTTCATCTGATCAAATCAGTTCGAGCTATTTGTTTGCCATGTAATACGTTTGAGATTTATTTATATTCAAAATATAAATGCTGTTATTCACATCTAATGTGTTTATCTCAATATCATCCTTATATAATAAAACACTTTAGCGTTCTAGAATATAAAGGTCAATCCGCAACGGATTAAACACTGATATATAGATAATGTTCCTAGTCAAACTAGTTACATTATAACAGTTACCAATTTTAGGTACACACCCTAAGGTAGTTCCTAAACTTAGGTATCTACGGTTAAAACAGAGACTTTCCTCCCGTTTCCAATTCGCAGATTAATCTCAATTGAAGTCAGTATCCTGTTCAAATCAGATTCTGAACATCAATATATATTTATGTACCACACTAAGTATTTAAAATCCAATTTCAATACTAGTAATGAACATAATTATGAAAAACATATTTGAAGTTAGAGCATTGCTCGTCTTCAATTCCTTCATGTCTGCTTTGTCCAAATGGCAGTCACGCTTCCTCGATCCTGTTTGCCACAATTTAGGCAGACATTTTGGGATATGTCCTTTATCTTCCCAGAAGATTATAATGATTTTGCCTTTGCCAGTTTCCATATTCCAGAAGCCTTTGGCCAAGCCTCGGGTTTCTAGAATATCGAAGTAAGGTGCGCCTTGCGCTACTTGCCTTATTGCAAACTTTGACTTTTATCTCATTGAGAATAGTCATTAACTCCAAGAGTTTATCATTGCAATTTCTAATCTTCTAAAATCTAAGAGTAGATTTATGAAGATCCTTCAATTTCTATATCATACTTTAAGGATCTAATCCTTAGTTCTGATTAAGAAATTAAGGAGTCTATTGACAAGTTTAATGTATTAAGCACTTAAGTCATCATTACATGAATATTCCAAATATCATGCTCTACTATTTGCTTAACTCCGGGGTTAGGCCTAATATGTTATTTTATCAAATAAAGTGACTTATTATTTTCCAGGACCATCCTGAAACATTATTCCCAATTAGAAAATTACACAATTTAAATACAATTTCCCTAGGATCATGTTTTAAACGTCAATCTTCTAATTTTTACTTGATTTTAGTAGTCCAACTATTTAATCAACGATTAAGGAATTATTTATTATAATGATTATTATAGTCCAACTATTTAATCAACTATAATTAATTAAATCAAATATATTGATTATTATAATCCAATTGTATAATCAACTATAAATGAATAGTTTTGTATATAGTCCAACTATTAATTAAAAAAAATAATTTAAATATTAGTCCAACTAATATTTAAAATATTTGACGAATGATATTTGTTTTGAGCGCGTGTGACAAGTAATTAAACGAATATTGCAAATTCAATTCTTGCCTCCCACTATTTTTCGACGAGCCTCTAACCCTCTATCGAGTACTCGGGAAACCGTGTTTCCTAGCGGCTAGGATCCCGTTAAATATCACATAATCTTGACTTTGGCCAACAAATTGTATGATAATTAACTAGGTAGATCTCTAAGATCGATTGGATCCAATCCAATTCCTAGATCCGATAGGGGGACATCCAAGTCCGTAACATATATCTTATATATGCCAATACATCCAATGTATTACCTAACCTTTTTTCCTCTGAATCAACTAAGCCTTGGCTTTGGCACAACAAACTTAGTGATCCCAGTCAAGCGCGACCCATTGACCATGGAAAGCTTCGTAATCAATGTCAATGGACAAGAAGTGGTCTTGACTTTGGCCAACAAACCACAACTTGGACAAGAGACCAATATGTAACAAAGCCTTCGTGATTCAAACACATCCTCGAAGGACAAAGGCCTTGACTTTGGCCAATAAGACAATGCCAGTCTCGGATCTTGAGTGAGAATCACTCAATAGAAGGAAAGACGCTTAATATTTTGTGAGGGTTTTTCGAGTGCAAATTGGCAACCAATTTATTATCTTTGTTAAGGTCTCATCATCATACACCCTTAAGCATGCATTCTAAACACATAATAAAGCGCATATGATAAATAATAATGACATGCGGATGGATACTTTACACATTGATCCTTGAATCAAATCTCTCACATTCTCTCTCCAGCTAGCACATGTATTACTTCTACCCGTTACACTACACTTCTAAAGAAACCTCATTTACATTGAGGGGAATAGGTGAGAAGAGAATACAAAGAATTGAGAGGTAATAAGGCTGGACACGCAGGTCCAATTAATAAATCAAATTTATTACAACAATTTCTAAAATTGTCTCACCCATCTAATATCCATCTGATATACATTATTCATGCATCGCAACCATGTATTCACACAAGCATGTTATCAATCAATCTAATCAAATTAATTAATCTGATAATTAGTGACCATCCAATGTTCATACAACGATTTGATTTTGTTCGAGTCAAACTCTTTTTGCGAATAAGTACTTAAAGTACGGATTCTCGAATTAAATTAAACTACATAATTAAATCCAATCCAATTTGTATTTAATATTAATTCGCTATTTAATTCCAATTAAATACTACACTTTACTAATAAACCTTTTACGACTTAAATTCCAATTTAATCGTTATGGGTCTCAAAGCCCGATTAATATCCAATATTAATTTAATTAAAGTCCAATGGGCTTTTAATTAATTTCTTAAGGCGCGGACTTTTGGTCAACTCGGGTCAAAACGAATAACCAAAATCCAATCCGGGAGTCACCCCATAAGCCCAGAAATCAATTTAGGCCCATTAGGCCCAATTAAACTTTAAAGGTCCATTAGTCGCATTTGGGCTTTATGGATGCGGTTTTGGGCCCAATTGGATCCAATCCATTTGGCCTAAACCTAACTTGGTACAACCAAGCCCAATAAACCCAATAACAACTTTTCAAGCCCATTTCCAAAATTAGCCCAATTCAATTAAACCATAAAAATCCAATTTCATAATTTAATTAAACAAAGTGCATATCATTATTAATTACATAAATCAACATTTCCAAATCATTAATTTACTCAACTAATCATGCTCTTTATCATAATCATATGTCCAACACATTTTGATTAAAAAATCAAACCCAATACATGATATTCAAGTCTCGGCAATGGTAGGGTTTTTAAGTCCGATTCCGATTCCAATCCAATTGAATCCGCAATCAACATTACCCAATCTCTTCAAGTCATCCAATGAGCAACGAAACAAAAAATTCCAAGACCCTTTAGGGCATATACCTCTCGGCCAAGCCTAAGATTTGGGCAAAAAATTGATCCAATCAAATTTCTTGAAATTGATCCAATCCAACTTCAATTAAATGTTTTAAGCATACTAAATTATCCAATTTCATTAAATCATGCTCAAATTCGTTTTACCCAATTTTAACCCTAAAATCAATTTCATGCTTTCAAAGGCTCAAGATATCATTGTTGGTCTACTCTAAGCTTCCCAAGATCATTATCAATCAATGAAAACAAGTGTGAATACATTCAAAGGAGGTGCATAATACTCACAATGAATGGTTGAGTCGATGCGGTGATGAACCAAAAACGAACTTCCCTCCTCCATGTTGCTCGAAATGTGGACTGCACGACAGTGGGTGGTTTTCCTCCTCCAAGAATCAGCCATGGATGTCCTTTAAAGCTCCAAGCTTTGTGATAAACTTCCATGCTCACGCAATCACAGCCCTATCACCTTGGTATGTCTCCTAGAGTGTGCTAGCACTTTGATTTTGCAACAAAATCACTCATTTTCTTCACTTCATTTTCGGTCAAACCAGTGAGAAGGAATAAGAAGATGGCCTTGAGGCCGAGAGAGATGAGAGGAGCATTTGGCTCCAAAACCGTATATGCTGAGAGAGAGAGAAATGAAAAATTGTAAAATAGGTTTTTAATTTCCTAAATTAATTAACCATTTACCACTTTTTCAATTTCAAAAAAGTCAAGCATTTAAAGCTTTCAATCATCTCACATCAACTCACATCAATCAATTGACAACTTGTCACATCACTCAAAATGACATTTGATTTGACGCTTGATGTGACTAATGATTTGAGGCTTGATTTGACTTACGTGCCGCACTCGAATTCAAAATGCGAATGTGCTCGCAAACAATCTCGGGCTCGGGTTCGCTAATTCCAAATTAACGAATTTTCCGTCGCGTCGTAATTAAAAGATTACGCCTAGCGAAATCACTGTTCACGTCGCTAACGAATTAATTCTAAATTAACTCGTTCGCCCGAATTAAAATCTAATTTTAATTCCGCGTCAAAATCCAAATTCGTTTAATATATCGAATATATTAACTAACCGATTAATTCCAAATTAATCGTTCTCTCTCTTTAATTGATATTTTATCCGAGATAAAATATCTCCGCAATTAATCCCATATTAATTATCTCTCTCATTTAATTAATCCCAGAATAATTAAAAGTGCGAGTCATACGTCATCGGTGAATCTTCGAGAAGCGACCCATGAGATCCCCGGATATGTTGGCAGTAAATTCGTTCGTCGGACTATCCGAACACGTAAGTACCTCGTACTACATTTATACCGATTTACAAGACAAGGTTGGCTTCTAGCAAAGCGCCATGCCTACCCAATTCTCCAGAAATATCCTTAAAGGAATAAAAGATCTGTATCAGGCGTAGTATACGTGGTATTGCGTATTTCTGTCCAGTATCGAATGATCACGTGCTAGGCCTGGGGCTGGAATTGTGTCTGCCCCGTACAAAGCACATGTCGGATGTCTGGTAACTAGTCTCTATAATCGGATAAACATGACCTTGTCATTTTATCTCGATGACTGCAGTACTTAAGAGTACTAGTACCGTATCCTACGTGACCATCATCTCCATATGACTGGAGTGACACTTTAGGCTTGACATCACACCTAACACACTACGATTCTCAATATACCCAGCATTGGCGTACACAGAACCTGTTAAAGCCCTGGACGACCGCAACCAAAGTATATTGATTGTCGCAAGTATTAGCGGTGCAAGTCTCAGGTTAAGACCAAATACACCTATCCTGATTTCGGATTTCCATAGACACATAGTCATACTACCAATGGAATTCTGAGGGGGTCTATCCAAAGTGAAGCTGTTTCCCGTACCATCGGTAAAACACAACCTCTTATTACACTTGCATGAGTATCCTATACCCAAATATATGAGAACTATGCTGTTGTGCCCTCACAACGCGCATAAGTGTAATACTAGTCTTTTATGCATTTATCGATGTCCAATCTCGACAATGCTCTGACTAGGGATATTTAATGATTTATCCTTCATGGACTGATACTGTCTCATATCATTCTCCGTCCAGGAACAAATCATAGGGACCTCCTATCATTTATACATCTAGGTGATCTAATCACAAATGATAAGAGTGCAATCTCCTTTGTCACATAGTTAATTTGTACAACAACACCATGATCTGTACAAATAGTGACGCTATGGGTCATAATTGTCCAACAATATACATATGATTAATTGGGTTATACTGGGTATTTGCATCTGACCATCGACAGAGGCTTTTGCATAATTTTGTGTTCCAGGTTAGCAAACTGATTTATTACACAAATATAAGAGAATCAATTCATCTTTATAAAAATATTGTGTGGAATCACAACCCTAGATATTTGTGTCTTGTGTTTATTTTCCTTAATATTTTCCTTTATGTATTTATTTATTTAGCAAATCCATATTCAACCAAACAAACAAGCAATTATTCTCTTCTTTCTTTAATTAGATACCTGTAAATAAATAGAATCAATAATTAATAACAACAGTAGAAATTAAGTCCTCGTGGGATCGATATTTTTATACTACTTGAACGATACGTACGTTTGCGTTATACGCGAGTGATTACGCCGGTCAAGTTTTTGGCGCCGTTGTCGGGGACTTATTTTTCTTGAGTTATTAATTTTGAAGCTATCTAATTTACTTGTATATAATTTTCTTTATTTTTTATCTAAATTTTTATTTTCTTCTTTTATTTTTCAGGTTGTTGAAAATGGATCTTAGTTGGGTGATTAAAGAATTACGAGTTTTACGAGGTGAAGATACATCTCAAATCAGGGAGCAACAGTCCGGTTTTATGAGGATTGTTGTCCAGCCCAATAGCTATCCCTGGATTTCAGAACCATTCAACACAACATATGCTCAACCATATCAGAACGCAGTAAGGATATGTGATATATGTGATGGTAACCAACTGAGCATTAATCACTAATACAATTCAAGGTGGCAGAATTATCAGAATCCTTCAAGGTATGAAAAATATGCATATTTCACTGAACCTTATTCTTTATCTTATCCACCATCAACCTACGATCCCCATCAAGAACCAGAACCATCTGAAGAAGATCATCTGATTGACATGCTCAATGATTGGATCAAGAAACAAGACGAAAGGATGGATACAATGCTTGAAACATTCCAGAATCAATTTGAAAGTATTCAGAGGCAAACAACATCCATTCAGAGACTGACTGATCAAACGAGACAATTAACAGAAAACCAGAGCTACATACCTCACGAAATATTTTCAGATGAAATTGAAAAAGCCCTTGAATACCAAGCATTTCACGATGACACCTTAACAGAGAAGGAGGCTGAACAATATCAGGAATATGAGGTATCAGTTCTAGATCCCGAACCAACAAAGTCTCAATTTGATTTTTATTATTCGGACTCTGACGAGGATGAAGAGCAGAGCTGTTTGTACCATCTGCATCAAAAATTGAGGATGAAACTTTCCATCCTCAAATGAAGATCTTGGAGCATGCTTTGCACTAATGTTTGAAGAAGACCTACCTGAGCCAGTTATATCAACCACAGAGGATGAAGACCTAAAATCAGACACATCTTTACATCTTCAGGTTGACACTTATGGAGCATGCATTTCACAGATGACAAATAAAGAATTGAATGCGGAAATCTTAAAATACATCTATGAAGAAAATGTGGAGGAAGAAGTAGAGCAAATGTCTGACCATTTCATGCATTCAGGAAAAACATCACTGTTTTGGGGAGTAGAAATTAAAGAATCACCCAGAAGCTTGATAGAATGGAACTCCCATTCAAAGTCTAGCACCATACGAGACCTCCTGATTTTCTTTTTTCTTTTCAGGAACCACTGGAGCGACAAAGTTTAGAAAGGTGGCACAAGCACTGAATAAGACAAAATTCTTTCTGCCACTTTACCGTTGGAAGAGACCCTTCAAAAGCAACGCTCATGGGATTGTCTTTAATCAGACATCCAAAATCACGCTGAAACCTCATTGGTAGATGGATTTCAGTCACGTCTGGCAGAAGACGAAAAATTTAGCGCTAGCAGGGAGGCAACCCATGTAAAAAAAATTTATTTACATTAAAATTTTTATTTTATGTATACAGGTTGTAGAGTTTTTAATTTTGTGTGTTAATTTCAGGGAAAGGCACAAACAGAGCATTTAAGGCAAAGCAAGATAAGAGGAATGGTGTTTGGCAATCACAAGGATGCGAGTTGATTCATTAGTAATGGCTGAGCAATGAATGAATTCTTGAGACGCATCCTAATGGATTTATATACCAAACGAATGGCGTATTGCGTACACAATTCTGTTGCCTTAATAATTTCTTTGATTTGCTTTTCAGTTGTAATTATCTTTATTTTCGAAAACAGGATCCAAACTTTTTGACCTTTCACGATTTATTTCACTGTATAGCTAATAATTGTCCTTTGAAAGATACTAGTGCTATTATTACTCACCATTTTGCAGGTTATATAAATTCAGCTCATCATTGCACTCTTGAAGACATCCGGATTTGGGAAAGAAATACAATAAAAATGGAATTTACTTCAAAAAGACGAGTTGTAAATATTTGTGTGTTTTACGGTACTAGTGCTGGTTCTAAACCAGAATTCATAGCGGCAGCACATGAATTGGGTCGAGTCATAGCTGAAAGGAATATGCACCTAGTATATGGCGGTGGCAATCTTGGACTAATGGGGATCGTTTCAAGGGCTGTACAGGAAAGAGGCACTCAAGTTTTGGGAATCATCCCAAAACCTTTGGCAGAGGCGAATCTTATAGGACCATCAAACGGAGAGGAACTGATCGTGCCAGGTATGTCTGAACGACTGGTTGAAATGATTAACCGTGCTGATGCTTTTATTGCTTTGTTAGGAGACTTGGGTACGATGGAGGAAATTTTTACAGTGCTATCTTGGGCAAACTTGAACATACACCAAAAACTGATTGGACTGTTTAACGCTGATGGATTTTATGATTTTCTTTGTTTATTTCTTGATGATGCCCTGAGAAATGGATTTGTGTCAAAACCTGTAAAAGAAGTCATCTTCACTGTCAGAATTGCCAATGATTTAATTGACCAAATTTTAGCATTTGAACCACAAATTGACCATATTCTTTCCAAGATAAACTGGTCTGATAATGATTGTGGTAAGAAGCGTCGGATAAATCTGGATCTTAACCTTTAATTTTCTTTCTAGATGTAGAATTTCAGCTAACCAGGTACTATCTTCTAAACTTTTCTACTTTTTTAGACATTGGGGACAATGTCTCATTTAGGTTTGGGGGATGGGAATAATTGACTAGTATCTTGTTTTTATTATCTTGTTTTTATTTGATTTTTAGTCAAAAAATTTCAAAAAATTCAAAGAATTTAAAATTTTTTTACAAAATTTTAAAAAATATTTTGTGTTTTTAATTTGATTAACCGGGTGAAATTGGTGCGAGATAGCTGTGTAAGGAATTTCCACTCCTGAGACGTATCTCAACCTATTTTGTAACAAATTAATTTTTGTTTAATTCCTTTTGAATTATTTAATTTGTGAATTCTCCATAAAACTGACTAAAATGAATCTTCATATGCTCAGTTGACAGGTATTATCAACATACATGGTAACATACGAACATGAGTAGTAATTGATAAGTTTGTAATATTAAGTGCTCTAGTTTAATTGGAGGAAGTATCTAAAAAGTGATGGGATAAAAAAATGTTTGAGATCCGGGTAATTAAGTCCGGAGGGGTGTTTTAACACTTAGTGCCCTAAAGCCAATTGGTTTGGGAGTCACTGGCCCAAAACTCGCTACATGGATCGAAGATGTTATAAAAATAAAAAGAGATATCTGAAATCCGAGTAATGAAGTCCGTAGGGGTGTCTTAACACCTATTGCCCTAAAGCCAATTGGTTTGGGAGTCACTGACCCAAAGCTCGTTACATGGATTGAAGATGTTGCTTTATTTACTTTTCGCAAAAAAAAAAAATCAGAAAAATATTCCATTGCTTAAAAAATGTGTGAATTCTGATATAACTTTAGGACAAAAATATTACTCTATTTTCAACTACACTTGTGAATATTGTGGGCGCAATGACTTGATTAATACCTTGTTAGCTGTATATATGAAGAATGGTAAAAATAATCGGAGAATTTACTTATTTGGTAATTTAGAAAAAAAGAAAACAACTATTAACTTGGATAAGGAGTGTCACATGTTTAGTCACTAACTTGTTTATTCTATTTTCTCTTGTCTTTTTGCGTTTGTATGCATTAGTTTTACATTGTCATTTGTGGGTATCGTCACTGTAAGCCTTCATGAGACTACAACTCATCCACTAGGGACACCCAGGGGGTTTAAAGGCTTGTTTCATTAGCTAAATGCAACCGTGATCCCTACGAAAGTGGCTTAGTTTAATTTTATTTTAAAGATGTTTATGTTATTTTATTATGTTGTTTTGCTCGAGGACTAGCAAAATGGTAGGTTTGGGGATGTGATGAGTGGTAAATATATCACTATTTCCCACTCATTTGACCTAATATTTTGTATAGTTTCTTGGGTTTTATGAATGTTTTGATGTGTTTTGTGTTATTTTGTAGATAAATAAAGTTTCAGGACTTAGTGTAAGCAATTCAGGGCCAAAACAGTGAAAAACGGAGAAAAGGGCAAAACTATCTTTTAGGCGTCGCGACGCGCAAGCCCTCTATGTCGCAACCGCTAATGTGCATCAGGTTCTGCTAAAATGTGCCAGACACATGTCACTATCACATGCTGCCGACAATCATCATCATTTTCTAAAATGCGCCTGCCACATGTCAACACCATAACGAATCATGCTAACGTACGCCGGACACATGTCGTCATCCCATGCTGCCGACACTAATAGTTCAGCTGTCAAAGAAAGCGTGACACATGTCACCATCTCCTCAGAAGCCGCACCACGTGGAAGAAATCTACGGCGCGTCGCGACGCGTGGAGCCTATTGGTGCCTATAAATTCAGCCGAATTTCATTTGAATGTTCATACCTTCCTAGAGTTCCTAATAAGGGACTAAGGATTGTACCTTGTTTGTTTAAGTTTTAGTAACTTAAATTAAGCATTTTTTATTTTATTTATTTACTTTCAGCACTTTTAATTACGCACTTTTACTTTCAGCAGCTTTAATTTATGCACTTTTACTTTCAATAATTTATTTTATTTATTTTATGTTTAGTAGTTAATTTACTGCTGGGGAAGGGTGAAGCTTTTTACTTTTATAATTTAGATTAATCTCCCTGAATTATAATATATAAATTATCTAAAAACCTGACTTAATTGGATACCGTCTTATTGGTCGGTTGGACTTAATTAAATTGATTTTAACCTGACTTAATGGGATACCGCCTATATGGTCGGTTGGAATTAATTAAATCTGACTTAATCAGGATACCGCCTATATGGTCGGTTGGTAATTATCACACAAATTTATATATTATAATAAGAAAGATTTCTAAATTATAAATAGTAAAGGTAGATTAATCTCACTTAATTTATAATATGGATATTGTAATTTAATAATATGGATTAAAAGTTGATACTGCCTTAATGGTTGGTTTTAATTATGTAACATAATGTGACACTACTTATAGGTCAGTCTTTAGGTGACAGATGATTACCGCCTATATGGCGGGTTTATGGATAAATAATAACACCACCTTTATGGCTGATTCAACTTAATTGGGTAACACTGACAATTTCCATATTATAATAAAGTGAGATTTCTAAAGGTGGATACCCCAACCTCAAAATTTTATTTTTATTCTATGGAAGTGATGAAACACAATATTAACATACTTAATAATTGATTTAATTACATTATGGGTAATTATTAGTTTGTTTATTGAATCTTAAGCCTAATGCTTCTTGTTGCCTGATCACCAATAAGATTGATATGGTAAACTTCAAATGAACTTGGATAAAGGATTTTAGGTTTCAGCCTTAGATTCAATAGCCCACGATCTTCCTTGAGGATAAATAACCTTTAATAGATTTCCTTACAGGATAGAAATATACCTGTCGGGTGGGGGTAGCAACAATTGGAACTTGAAATTAATGAATTCAAGTAACTTGGTTAAGATATACATATGATTAATTGGGTTATACTGGGTATTTGCATCTAACCATCGACATAGGCTTTTGCATAATTTCGTGTTCCAGGTTAACAAACTGATTTATTACACATATATAAGAGAATCAATTCATCTTTATAAAAATATTGTGTGGAATCACAACCCTAGATATTTGTGTCTTGTGTTTATTTTCCTTAGTATTTTCTTTTGTGTATTTATTTATTTATTTCGCAAATCCACATTCAACCAAATAAACAAGCAATTATTCTCTTCTCCCTTTAATTAGATACCTGTAAATAAATAGAATCAATAATTAATAACAACAGTAGAAATTAAGTCCTCGTGGGATCGATATTTTTATACTACTTGAACGATACGTGCACTTTCATTATACGCGTGTGATTACGCCGGTCAGGTAATATAAAGGTTTATTTATTGTGCCTTAGTCTTAATGCTTCTTGTTAACTGGCCATTAATAAGATTGATCTGGTAAACTTAAATTGAACTTGGAAAAGGGATTTTAGGTTTAAGACCTTAGACTCAATAGCCCACGATCTTTCTTGAGGATAGATAACCCTTTAATAGATTTCCTTACAGGATAGGAATATACCTGTCGGGCGGGGTAGCCATAATTGGAACTTAATCTTAATGAATTCAGGTAATTTGATTGACAAATGAATATGGTTAATTAGGTTATACTGGGTATTTGTATCTGACCATCGGAAGAGGCTTTTGCATAATTTCATGTTCCAGGTTAATAAACCGATATATTACACAAACGTAAAATAATCACTTCATCTTTAAAAATATATTGGAAAGATTCAAAACCCTAGATAGTTTAATAATCTTGAATTTTCATCAATTTACTTTTGCAAAATTTTATTTACTTGTTTTAAGTTTAAAGTCACCATCCAATCAAACAATCAATCCATTATAAACTCGTAAAAATTTTGCTTCATAAATTAATAGCTTATGTATTAAGTCCTCGTGGGATCGATAATTTTGATACTACTTGAACGATACGTGCACTTGCGTTATACGCGTGTGATTACGCACCAGTCAAGTTTTTGGCACCGTTGTCGGGGACTTATTTATCTTTCACTATTAATTTTGGGGTTAGATACATTTACTTGTTGTTTTTATTTTCTTGTGTTTCAAGTTCTCAGACACAACATGAGACGAACCAGAAGCTTTGAAATCCGACCGCTTGACCCAGAAATTGAAATAACAATCAGACAATTGAGAAGGGAAAGGCGAGAAGGCCAAAAAACACTGATCAACATGGAACCTGAACCTTTGGAGGTTGCACCACCAATTCCCATTCAAGACAGAACCATTATGGTGGTTGACGGCTTCATTTCCTGTATTGTACTTCCTCCCTTACCAGCAAATGTGTGTGACATCAAAACATGCATTCAGATGATACAACAGTCAGTTCAGTTTGGGGGGAATGCAACTGAAGATCCTAATGCCCACATCAGCAACTTCCTGGAAGTTTGCGGTACTTTTAATTACAATCGAGCAGCTGAAGAAGCAATGAGACTGCATGTTTTTCCATATTCCTTGAAAGACAGAGCTAAAGCTTGGCTACATTCATTACCAGTAAGTTCCATCACAACTTGGAACACTTTAGCCACCAAATTCCTTGCAAAGTACTTTCCACCAGCCAGAACTGCAAAGCTGAGGAATGACATCACATCCTTTGTGCAACATGACTCAGAATCCCTCTGCGAAGCTTGGGAAAGGTACAAGGATTTACTCAGAAAATGTCCTCACCATGAGATTATAAAGTGGCTACAAGTCCAAACTTTCTATAATGGACTTTCTGGAATAATGAGAACCACAATTGATGCTGCTGCTGGAGAAGCTTTAATGGCAAAAGGAGAAGACTTAATTGAAGAAATGGCCAACAATAATTCATTGTGGCCAACAGAAAGGAGCATGATCCAAAGAATTGCTGGAATTTATGAAGTTGGAGCCAACACAGCAGTAAATGCCAAGCTGGATCAAATATGCAAATTCATGGAAACTCTCAGCATATAAGGCAATACTGGATCCACAAGTTCACCATATGGAGGAGCACCAGAACCAAACCAACATGAAGAGACGGTGAACTATGTCAACAATTTCAACAGATAGGGGAACAATCCATATTCCAACACCTACAACCCAAGGTTGAGGAATCATCCCAATTTCGCATGGAGTAATAATTCAGGGTAAAAGAACTATCCACCACCCGGATTCCAACAGCAAAACAAAGGTCATGAGCATGAAAAAGAACCAGGAATAACAGAAGTGCTAGCTCAGTTAAAAAATATGGTTCCATGTTTCAAACCCAATCTGCATCCATTAAAGCATTGGAGAATCAAATTGGACAACTGGTCAATGCTCAGAGTTACAGACCGCCAGGTAACCTTCCTAGAAACACAGAACCAAATCCAAGGAACTGATGGAAGGAGTAATGTCAAGCCATTACCTTGAAAAGTGGTACTGAAATCAACAAAGATGTTGCAATCAAGGCATCCATTAAAGAATTTCCAAAAGAAGCAGTTCCACAGATGGAGGAAAAAGAAGAAAAGGAAAAAGATCAAGAAAAATTCACTCCACCTCCACCTTTTCCATAGCGTCTCCAGAAAAAATAAACTGGACAAGCAGTTTGCTCGATTCTTGGAGGTGTTCAAAAAACTGCATATCAACATTCCATTTGCAGAAGCGTTGGAAGAAATGCCAAGTTATGTCAAATTCATGAAAGACATTCTTTCACGAAAATGGAGATTAGGAGATTACGAGATAATAGCATTGACAGAAGAATACAACGCCATCATTCAGAGGAAACTTCCCCGGAAGTTGAAAGATCCTGGCAGTTTCACTATCCCATGCATCATTGGAGAATATTATATCGGTAAAGCTTTATGTGACTTAGGTGCCAGTGTTAATTTAATGCCTTTTTTGCTTTACAGGAAACTGTAAATTGGAGAAGCAATGCCCACCTCAGTCTCTCTGTAACTTGCTGATAGAACACTCACATTTCCGTGAGGTGTAGTTGAAGATGTGCTGGTCAAAGTCAACAAACTCATTCTCCCAGCTGATTTCATTATCTTTGAAATGGAAGAAGACAAAGATGTACCTATCATCTTTGTGAGACCATTCTTGGCTACAGGTCAAACTGTTATTGATGTACAAAAAGGAGAACTAACCATGAAAGTGCAGGACCAAGAAGTTACCTTTAATGTTTTCAAAGCCATGAAATTCTCGAGTGATGAAAAGGAGGAGGAATGTTTCAGAATTGATGTTGTTGATAGTATCATCCAGGATACTGATACAATTCCCATGGATAAACTTGAAGCTTGCATCACCAACATGACTAATAGCGAGCTAGATGCTGAAATTCTGGAATGTATCAACTATCTTGACAAACCATTTTACTTCAAATCAACACCACCGGTGGAAAGTCTGGAACTACCGAAAAAAGAACGAATCAAGCCTTCAATTGAAGAACCACCGCAGCTGGAGCTAAAGCTACTTCCAAGCCATCTCAGGTATGCATTCTTAGGAAACTCTTCTAAATTACCTGTGATTATTTCTTCTTCGCTAACATTAGAGCAGGAAGAAAAGTTGCTGAGAGTGTTACAAGAACACAAGAAAGCCATTGGCTGGACTATAGCAGACATTCAAGGAATTAGTCTATCATTTTGCATGCATAAAATTCTTATGAATGACGAGTACAAACCCACAGTGGAGCATCAATAGAGACTAAATCCAATCATGAAGGAGGTCGTGAAGAAAGAAATCATTAAATGGTTGGATACTGGTATCATCTACCCCATCTCTGACAACACTTGGGTGAGTCCTATGCAATGTATTCCAAAGAAAGGAGGAATTACTGTAGTCACAAATGAAAAGAACGAACTGATTCCAACAAGAACAATGACCGGATGGAGAGTATGTATGGACTACAAGAAGCTGAACAAAGCAACAAGGAAAGATCATTTCCCACTGCCATTCATTGACCAGATGCTAGACAGATTGGCGGAACATGAGTTCTATTGCTTTATGGATGGATACTAGAGGTAAGTTCAGATTTCCATCGCCCTAGAGGATCAGGAGAAAACCATTTTTACAGGTCCGTATGGTACTTTTGCTTTACGAAGAATGCCATTTGGACTATGTAATGCACCTGCCACATTTCAACGTTGCATGATGGCCATCTTCTCAGACATGCTGGAACAAAGTATGAAGGTTTTCATGGATGATTTCTCTGTGTTTTGAGACTCTTTCGACCACTGCTTGTAAAATCTGGAACAAGTGTTACAAAGGTGCGGAGATACCAACCTGGTACTCAACTGGGAGAAATGCCACTTCATGGTGCATGAAGGCATCATTCTGGGACATCGGATCTCACAAAAGGGAATCGATATAGACAAAGCAAAGATCAAAATAATTGAAAAAATACCTCCACCAACATCTGTAAAAGGGATTTGGAGTTTTCTCAGACATGCTGGCTTTTACAGGAGATTTATTGAAGACTTCTCAAAGATTGCTAAACCTCTATGCAATCTTCTGGAGAAAGATGTGCCTTTCAACTTCACCAAAGAATGCCACGAAGCTTTTGAGATCTTGAAACATAAGCTGGTTTCTACTCCCATCATTGTAGTACCGGATTGGACTCTTCCATTTGAAGTGATTTGTGATGCTAGTGATTTTACTGTAGGTGCAGTTTTGGGACAACGCAAAGCAAAAATTTTCCAAACCATTTACTACTCCAGCATAACTCTGAATGAAGCTCAACTCAACTACATAACCACTGAAAAGGAGTTGCTCGCAGTTGTGTTCGCTTTTTATAAATTCTTCTCTTATCTGCTGGGTCCCAAAGTGGTGGTCTACATAGATCATTCAGCAATCAAATACCTGATTGCAAAGAAATATGCCAAACCCAGATTGATCCGTTGGATACTTCTACTGTAAGAATTTGACGTGGAGATCTGAGATAGGAAATGGACAGAAAATCAAGTGGCAAATCATTTATCGAGGCTCGAGAATGGAGAAACATCTGGCAAAGAACTGACAATCAAAGAAATTTTTCCAGATGAACAGTTGTTTGCCATGAAACAACATTATGTCCTTTGATATTCTGACTATGTCAACTACATAGTATCGGGAAAATGGCCGTTAGAATGGAAAACTCAGCAAAGGAAGAAGTTCTTCAAAGAAGTCAAGCATTATGTCTGGGATGAGCCATACCTGTGCAAATGTTGTGCTGATCAATTACTGAGACGGTGTGTTCCACAAGAGGAGGTTAACAGTGTCTTGCAGCATTGTCATTCGTCACCATATGGCGGACACTTTAGCGGAAATAAAACTGCAGCCAAAGTCCTTTAATCAGGTTTGTTCTGGCCCACTCTTTTTAAAGATGCTGATCTATTTGCTCTTCAATGTGACATGTGCCAGAGAACGGGAAATATTTCAAGGAGAAATGAAGGACCTTTGCAAAACATTCTGGAAGTGGAGATATTTGATGTATGTGGTATTGATTTTATGAGACCCTTTGTTCCATCATTCGGAAACATGTACATACTAGTTGCAGTATACTATGTCTCCAAATAGGTTGAAGCAATTGCACTACCATCAAATGATTCAAAAGTGGTGATAAAATTCCTTAAAAAAATAATTTTCACTCGCTTCGGAACACCTCGGGCAATTATCAGTGATGGTGGTACACATTTCTGCAACAGATACTTCGATGCACTCCTATCCAAATACGGAGTTACTCATAAAGTTGCCACAGCCTACCATCCGCAGTCAAATGGACAGGTTGAAGTTTCAAACAGGGAGATCAAAATAATCTTAGAGAGAACCATTGGATCAACAAGGAATGACTGGTCTGAAAATCTGGATGACGCATTATGGGCCTACCAGATAGCTTACAAGACACCCAGTGGCCTGTCCCCATATCGAATGGTGTTTAGGAAAGCGTGCCATTTGCCAGTAGAGCTTGAACACAAGGCGTACTGGGCACTGAAGAAGTTGAATCTTGATCCACAAGCAGCAGGAGAGAAAAGACTCCACCAACTCAACGAATTGGATGAATTTCACCTACAGGCTTATGAGAATGCCAAACTGTACAAAGAAAAGACCAAGAGATGGCATGATAAAAAACAGTGCGCAGATAACTGGATCCAGGGCAGCAAATGTTGTTATACGATTCACGGTTGAAACTCTTTCCCGGAAATCTGAAATCAAAGTGGTCATGACCATTTGTGATTACTCAAGTGTTACCAAACAGAGTTGTTGAGATATACAACCCCAAGTCCAACAACAAATTCAAAGTTAACAGCCAGCGTGTCAAGCACTACTGGGAGAATCAATTGAGCGAAAAAAATAAAGTGTCACACTTTCAGATCTAGCCTAACGTTCGGGCAGTCATGTCTTGCTGACGAATTTAAACTTAGCACTAGCTGGGAGGCAACCCATGCAATTTATGTATATATTGTGATTTGGTGTGTATTATTTTTGTGTGTTTAATTTGAATTTTCAGGATGGAAGACGTTCTCGTAAATCTTCACAAGTAATTTCCTTCTCTCCTTAAAACTCTCTGATGAAAGTCTACAAAGCTCAGTTGGAACGGATGAGACTATTGATGATCAAAGGTATTCCTAACGATATTCGTTGGATTATTGAAGCACAGGTCCGATTGGCAGGTGAGTCTTCTGAATCTTTTGTTACATATATGCCTGGTTTAGGAAGAAGTACCTATGCTAAAAAGAGAAGAGCTAAAAAAATGGGTGTTTGCTATAAATGTGCACGCATGACATGTAATACTCGTTGTCGTTCTTTAGGAATTGTGTTTGATAACCGTGAAGATAAAATTAAATTTATTAGAGATGGCTTGAGTAAGGAGTCTTTGGATGACATATCTAAGACTCTTGAGACACATTCCAGTGGATATGTGCATCACGTAATTCACATGTTACACAAATAATTCCGAAAAGAAAGACAACAGTTGAGTCTCGGGAATCTGACTCTGAAAGACCTTATTTTCCAATTTATAAGAAAATTGGATGGCAAGCTTGTCCCTGACGTATAGACGTCATTCAAGCCGTTACTTTCTTGCAAATATTATTTTCTCTTTGTATATATCTAATAATTGTGATTTGTTTTGTTATTTTCTTTTATTTTCTCCGACAAGATCCAGACCCTTTTGACCTTTCACGATTTATTTTACTGTTTAACTATTAATTGTCATCTGGCAGGTACTAGTGCTATTATTGCTCACTCTTTTCAGATATTATAAATTCAACTCATCATTGCACTCATGAAGTCATCCAGAGTTGAGAAAAAATGGAAGCCACTTCTAGAATACGAGTTTTAAATATCTGTGTGTTCTGCTGTAGTAGTGTTGGTCTTAAACCAGAATTCATTGCGGCAGCATAGGAATTGGGTCGAGTCATTGCTGAAAGAAATATGCACTTAGTATATGGCGGTGACAATCTTGGATTAATGGGGATCATTTCAAGGACTGTACAGGAAGGAGGCAGTCAAGTCTTGGGAATCATCCCAAAACCCTTGGCAGAGACAAGTCTTATAGGACTATCAAACGGGGAAGAACTGATCGTGCCAGGTATGTCTGAACGACTTGTAGAAATGATTAACCGTGCTGATACTTTTATTAATTTACCAGGTGGCTTGGGCACAATAGAGGAAATTTTTACAGTACTATCTTGGGAGGACTTGAACATACACCAGAATCCGATTGGACTGTTTAATACTGATGATTTTATGATTTTCTTTGTGTGTTTCTCGATGATGCCCGGAGAAATGGGTTCGTGTCAAAACCTGTAAAAGAACTCATCTTTACTGCCAGAACTGCCCCTGATTTAATTGACCAAATCTTTTCCTTTCAACCACAAATTGACCCTATCCTTTCCAAGATAAACTGGTCCGATAATGATCGTGGTAAGAAGCGTCAGATAAATCTGGATCTTAACCTTTAAATTTTCATTTTAGATGTAAAATCTCAGCTAACCAGGTACTATCTTCTAAAATCATCTTATACTTTTCAAGACATTATGGACAATGTCACATTTAGGTTTAGGGGAGGGGAATAATTGAATAGTATGTTGTTTTTATTTGATTTTTAGTCAAAAATTTTCTAAAACAATTCAAAAAAATTAAAATTTTACTAAAATATAAAAAAATATTTTGTGTTTTTGTGTTTTTAACATGATTAATAAGGTGAAATTGGTGTGAGATAGTTGTGTAAGGAATCTTCACTCCTTAGACGTATCTCAATCTATTTCGGAACAAGTTAATTTTTTTTTATTTCCTTTTAAATTATTTAATTTGTGAATTCTCCATAATACTGACTAAAATGAATCTTCATATGCTCAGTTCATGTATTATCATGATACATGGTAACATACGAACATGAGTAGTAATTGACAAGTTTGTAATATTCAGTGCTCTAGTTTAATTGGAGGAAGCATCTAAAAAACGATGGGATTAAAAAAAAATAAAAGATATGAGATCCGGGTAATTAAGTCCGAAGGGGTGTTTTAACACCTAGTGCCCTAAAACCAACTGGTTTGGGAGTCACTGACCCAAAGCTCGCTACATGGATCAAAAATGTTATAAAAATAAAAAGAGATATCTGAAATCCGAGTAATTAAGTCCGTAGGGGTGTCTTAACACCTAGTGCCCTAAAGCCAACTGGCTTGGGAGTCACTGACCCAAAGCTCGTTACATGGATGGAAGATGTTTCTTTCTTTATTTTACGCACACAAAAAAAAAAAAAAGAAAAAAAAATCAGAAAAATATTCCATTGCTAAAAAATGTGTGAATTCTTATATAACTTTAGGACAAAACATTGTGGGCACAATGACTTGATTGATACCTTGTTAGCTTTGTGTCTGGAGAATGGTAAAAATAATAGGAGAATTTACTTATTCGGAACATGAGCTTCTTCTTATAACTTTAGCAATATTTTCTCTCACTTTTTTCTCAAAAAACGTGAACTTCTTCTTCTTGGAGGAGGATTTTTGCTTCACAAATTGTTCTAGCTAGCACTTAAGGAGTCAAGTGAAGGTGATAGAGATACTCACCCTTGAGTTGGAATCCATCTTCAAAGCTTAGAACTTCACTACATCCATGGAAGTTTTTAAAATCATAGCCGATCAATGTAAGTTTTTTCCGCAAACTTCTTGATTATTTCACACACGAATCACGCTTAGAGATCATGTGGCATGTCTAGGACACTAACAATGGTATCAAAGCGAGATCTAAGCATGATTTGATTCTAGGGTTCTTAGACTTTAATTTGGGGATTTTGTGCTTGGAGCTTGATTTTGCCTAAATTGATTGTTTGGTTGAGTTTATATGATGTTGAATTGGATTTGCGCATCATTAGATTTTTGTAAAATTGATTAAATCAATTTTCCCTAAAATCTATACCTTGGCCGAATGTAACCCTAGATGTGCTCATGGTGATTTTTTGAAATTTGACATATTGGATGTGTTGTTGGCATTATATGTATGATAAATGTTGATTTAATTGGATTGAAATCAAATTGCATGACAAATTCCTTGCCAATGCCGTGAGCCTAGCATGTTGGAATGGATTGATTGTGCTTTAATTTGTGTTGGACATAAATTAAAATGTTATGCATGATTAATTGGATTAAATTGATGATTTGGAAACATTAGGTTAATTAATTAATTATGGTAATTGCACTTTAATTGAATTAATATGTAATTTGGAATGATGTATTAATTTAATTTATTGTATTTGGGCTTAATGGGCTTGGTTGGGCCGAGTTTGGTTTTGGACAATTGGATTGGATCCAATTGGGCCTAAAACCATTTCCATAAAGTCCAAAGTATGACATTGGGCCTTTAATAATTTAAAGTGGGGCCCACAAGTCACATCTCAAGTCACTTTAGTGATGGAAGTCATGTCACCTTTTTGTGATTGACATCTAGTCACTATTGGTGATGGGAGTAGTTGGAAGCTTTAATTGCTTTTTTCCCTCCAAATTTGCTTTAACCTTTTTGGAAAAAAGATATACCAAATTTTGCCTTTGACTTTTCATGAGGGTAATTGGTTTTAGAAATCAAATATACCAAAAGCCAAAAGTCTCTATTCTTTCCTCCTTTGGCCGAACTTCACAAGGCTTTTAGGGAAAATTTTGTTGCAATTTTTCCAAAGCTATCACTTGAAGAATCATTCTAAGGTGATAGGGAAACCATTCGCAAGAGCTTGGAATCCATCTCAAAGCTTGGAGCTTGGACATCAACATTCAAAGAGAAGATCTTGGAGCACTTCTCAAAAGAAAGTTTTGTTATCAACGCATCCTATATCCGTTCAAAGTGAGTATTTTTCCGCAACTTTACTTTGAGTATTCACATGTTTCATGCTTAATATGATCTTGGGATGACCTTAGAAACCCAACAACCGCCTATATGGTCAGTTGGAATTAATTAAATCTGACTTAATTAGGATACCGCCTATATGGTCGGTCGGTAATTATCACACAAATTTATATATTATAATAAAGGAGATTTATAAATTAGAAATAGTAAAGGTAGATTAATCTCACTTAATTTATAATATGGCTATTGTAATTTAATAATATGGATTAAAATTTGATACCGCCTTAATGACTGGTTTTAATTATGTAACATAATGTGACACTGCTTATAGGTCGGTCTTTAGGTGACAGATGATTACCGCCTATATGGCTGGTTTATGGATAAATAATAACACCACATTTATGGTTGGTTCAACTTAATTGGGTAACACTCACAATTTCTATATTATAATAAAGTGAGATTTCTAAAGGTGGATCCCCTAACCTCAGCATTTTATTTTTATTCTAGGGAAGTAATGAAACACAATATTAACATACTTAATAATTGATTTAATTATACTATGGATAATTCTTAGTTTGTTTATTTAATCTTAAGCCTAATGCTTCTTGTTGCCTGATCACCAATAAGATTGATATGGTAAACTTCAAATGAACTTGGAAAAGGGATTTTAGGTTTCAGCCTTAGATTCAATAGCCCACGATCTTTCTTAAGGATAGATAACCCTTTAATAGATTTCCTTACAAGATAGGAATATACTTGTCGGGCGGGGGTAGCCACAATTGGAACTTGAACTTAATGAATTCAGGTAACTTGGTTAACAGATACATATGATTAATTGGGTTATACTGGGTATTTGCATCTAACCATCGACAGAGACTTTTGCATAATTTCGTGTTCCAGGTTAGCAAACTGATTTATTACACAAATATAAAAGAATCAATTCATCTTTATAAAAATATTGTGTGGAATCACAACCCTAGATATTTGTGTCTTGTGTTTATTTTCCTTAATATTTTCTTTTGTGTATTTATTTATTTAGCAAATCCACATTCAACCAAACAAACAAGCAATCATTACCTTTAATTAGATACCTGTAAATAAATAGAATCAATAATTAATAACAACAGTAGAAATTAAGTTTCATGGGATCAATATTTTTATACTACTTGAACGATACGTACCTTTGCGTTATACGCGTGTGATTACGCCGATCAAGTTTTTGGCGCCGTTGGCGGGGACTTATTTTTCTTGAGTTATTAATTTTGAAGCTATCTATTTTACTTGTATATAATTTTATTTATTTTTTATCTAAATTTTTATTTTTTCTTTTATTTTTCAGGTTGTTAAAAATGGATCTTAGTTGGGTGATTAAAGAATTACTAGTTTTACGAGGTGAAGATACATCTCAAATCAGGGAACAATAGTCCGGTTTTCTGAGGATTGTTGTCCAGCCCAATAGCTATCCCTGGATTTCAGAACCATTCAACACATCATATGCTCAACAATATCAGAACGCAGTAAGGATATGTGATATATGTGATGGTAACCAACTCAGCATTAATCACTACTACAATTCAAGGTGGCAGAATTATCAGAATCCTTCAAGGTATGAAAAATATGCATATTTCACTGAACCTTATTCTTCATCTTATCCACCATCAACCTACGATCCCCATCAAGAACCAGAACCATCAGAAGAAGATCATGTGATTGACATGCTCAAATATTGGATCAAGAAACAAGACGAAAGGATGGATACAATGCTTGAAACATTCCAGAATCAATTTGAAAGTATTCAGAGACAAACAACATCCATTCAGAGACTGACTGATCAAACGAGACAATTAACAGAAAACCAGAGCTACATACCTCACGAAATATTTTCAGATGAAATTGACAAAGCCCTTGAATACCAAGCATTTCACGATGACACCTTAACAGAGAAGGAGACTGAACAGTATCAGGAATATGAGGTATCAGTTCTAGATCCCGAACCAACAAAGTCTCAATTTGATTTTTATTATTCGGACTCTGACGAGGATGAAGAGCAGAGCTGTTTGTACCATCTGCATCAAAAATTGAGGATAAAACTTTCCATCCTCAAAATGAAGATCTTGGAGCATGCTTTGCACTAATGTTTGAAGAAGAGCTACCTGAGCCAGTTATATCAACCACAGAGGATGAAGACCTAAAATTAGACACATCTTTACATCCTCAGGTTGACACTTATGGAGAATGCATTTCACAGATGACAGATAAAGAATTGAATGCGGAAATCTTAAAATACATCTGTGAAGAAAATATGGAGGAAGAAGTAGAGCAAATGAAGGAGCAAATGTCTGACCATTTCATGCATTCAGGAAAAAACATCACTGTTTTGGGGAGTACAAATTAAAGATATCACCCAGAAGCTTGACAGAATGGAACTCCCATTCAAAGTCAAGCACCATACGAGACCTCATGATTTTCTTTCTTTCTTTTCAGGAACCACTGGAGCGATAAAGTTTAGAAAGGTGGCACAAGCACTGAATAAGACAAAATTATTTCTGCCACTTTACCGTTGGAAGAGACCCTTCAAAAGCAACGCTCACGGGATTGTCTTTAATCAGACATCCAAAATCATGCTGAAACCTCCTTGGTAGATGGATTTCAGTCACGTCTGGCAAAAGATGAAAAATTTAGCGCTAGCAGGGAGGCAACCCATGCAAAAAAATTTTATTTGCATTAAAATTTTTATTTTATGTATACAGGTTGTAGAGTTTTTAATTTTGTGTGTTATTTTCAGGGAAAGGCACAAACATAGCATTTAAGGCAAAGCAAGATAAGAGGAATGGTGTTTGGCAATCACAAGGATGAGAGTTGATTCATTAGTAATGGCTGAGCAAGGAATGAATTCTTGAGACGCATCCTAATGGATTTATATACCAAACGAATGGCGTATTGCGTACACAATTCTGTTGCCTTAATAATTTCTTTGATTTGCTTTTCTGTTGTAATTATCTTTATTTTCGCAGACATGATCCAAACTGTTTGACCTTTCACGATTTATTTCACTGTATAGCTAATAATCGTCCTTTGAAAGATATTAGTGCTATTATTACTCACCATTTTTCAGGTTATATAAATTCAGCTCATCATTGCACTCTTGAAGACATCCGGATTTGGGAAAGAAATACAATAAAAATGGAATTTACTTCAAGAAGACGAGTTTTAAATATTGTGTCTTTTGCGGTACTAGTGCTGGTTCTAAACCAGAATTCGTAGCGGCATCACATGAATTGGGTCGAGTCATAGCTGAAAGGAATATAACCCTCATTCAATATTAAACATTTTTTTCTTCCATTGAGTGGTTCTCTCTCAAGATCCAAGATTGGCATTGGTTTGTTGGCCAAATTCAAGACCTTTGTCCATCGCGAATGTGTTTGAACCACGTAAGCTTTGTTATATATCGCGTGACTTGGGCAGTTGTTACTTGTTGGCCAAAGTCAAGGTCACTTCTTGTTCATCGACCTCGATTATGAAGCTTTCCCACTGTCATTGAGTCGCGCTTAACTAGAATCATTAAGCTTGTTGAGCCAAAGCCAAAGCTTAGGTGATTTAGAGGAAAAAGGTTAGGAAATATATTGGATATATTTACATATATTGGATATATGTTTCGGACTTGGAGTTTTGGGTTTCTAGTTAGTCCCAAGATCGATTTCAAGCAAAGAAACATGTGTGAATACTCATAAAAGTATGGCGGAATCATACATACAATGATCCGCTTTTGCGATGCGAGGAACAATAAAAATCTTCAAGCTTTCGTTCCATGGTGCTCTTGGTTTTGCTCCTCCATTTTGGGCTCCATTTGCTCGGCCAATCTCAAAGCTTGGGTGTGCATTCCATGCTCACGGGTGGGTTTCCCTATCACCTTCGCAAGACCCCGAATGTGTGCTAGCACTCTTGAAATTTTACCACAAAACTTCCTAAGCTTCTCCTTCAACTCACGGCATTTGCAGAAAAATGAAGGAAGAAAATGGCCTATGGCCGAGAGATAGGAGAGAGTGAGAAGAGATTGTGTTTTTGAGTGTTGTGTATCTAATACACTAATTGAAAGTCAAATACCAAAAATAAAATAAATGGTAAATGGCATTTAAGCCATCAATCAATAGTGACATGTTGTCAATCACTCAAAGTGACAAGACATCTATCACTTGATTGACTAGTGATTTGACGCTTGATGTGACTTGTGGGCCGCACTTGAATTCGAAATGCGAGTGGACCCGAAAACACTCCCGAGCTCGAGTTCGCTAATTCCAAATTAACGAATTTTCCGTTGCGACGTAATTAAATCAAATTCAATTAAATAATTATGCCTAGCAAAAGTACTATTCACGTCACTAGCGAATTAATCTAAATTAACTCGTTCGCCCGAATTAAAATCTAATTTTAATTCCGCGTCGAAATCCAATTTCGTATAATATATCGAATATATAATTTTATCGATTAATTCCAAATTAATCGTTCTCTATCTTTAAATTTTATCCCAGATAAAATATCTCCGTAATTAATCCCAGATTAATTTTCTCTCTCTTATAATTAATCCTAGATTAATAAAGTGCGAGTCTTACGTCATCAGTGACTCTTCGGGAAGCGACCCATGAGATCCCCGGATATGTTGGCAGTAAATCCGGTTGTCGGACTTTTCGAACACGTACGTACCTAGTACTACATTTTTACCGATTTACAAGACATGGTTGGCTTCTAGCAAAGCACCATGCCTACCCAATTCTCCAGAAATATTCTTATAGGAATATGTGATCTATATCAGGCGTAATATACGTAGTATTGCGTATTAAGATCCAGTATCAGATGTCACGTGCAAGGCCTGAGGCTGGAATTGTGTCTGCCCCGTACGAAGCACATATCGAATCTCTGGTAACTAGTCTCTATAATCGGATAAACATGACCTAGTCATATTATCCCGATAGCTGCAGCATATAAGAGCACCAGTTCCGTATCCTACGTGATCATCATCTCCACTATGACTGGAGTGATACTTCATTTTTGACATCACACCCAATAGACTACGATTCTCAATATACCCAGAAGAGGCTTACTCAGAACCTGTTAAAGCCCTGGACGACCAAAACGAAAGTATATTGATTGTCGCAAGTATTAGCGGTGCAAGTCTCAAGTTAAGACCAAATACACCTACCCTGATTCAGATTTCCATAGACACATAGTCATACTACCAATGGAATTCCGAGGGGTCTATCCAGAGCGAAGTTGTTCCCGTACAATCGGTAAACACAGCCTCCTATTACACTTGCATGAGTATCCTATACCCAAATATATGAGAACTATGTCGTTATGCTCCCACAACGCGCACAAGTGTAATACTAGTCTTTTACGCATTATCGATGTCCAACGATAATACTCTGACTAGGGATATTTAATGATTAAACCTTCGTGGATTGATATTGTCTCATATCATCTCAATCCGGAACTAATCATAAGGACCTTCTATCATTTATACATCTAGGTAATCCAATTACAAATGATAAAAGGGCAATTTCCTTTGTCACTTAGTTAATTTGTACAACAACACCATGATCTGTACAAATAGTGATGCTATGGGTCATAATTGTCCAACATGGAGGTCCACCTACTGGATCTAGGAATTGGATGGGATCTAATTGATCTTAGAGATCTACCTAGTTAAGTTTTATACAGTTTGTTGGCCAAAGTCAAGGTTGTGTGTTATTTAACGGGATCCTAGCCCATTAGGAAACTAGGTTTCCCGAGTACTTCACAGAGGGTTAGAGGCTCGCCGAAAAATAATGGGAGAGAAGTATTAAATTTGCAATTTCGTTTAAATACTTGCCAATACGGGCTCATTTTATTTTTCGTCATTAAAAATATAAATATATTCGTTGGACTAATATTCAATTGTTGTTTTTAATTTAACAGTTGGATTGTATTCAAACTACTTCATTTATTGTTGGTTATATAGTTGGACTATAGTAATCATCATATTTGAGTGTAAACGATCATTTATAGTTGGTTATATAGTTGGACTATAGTAATCATTATATTTGATAGTACCTGAAATGGTTGATTGGATAGTTGGACTATAGCAATCAAGATAACTTGAAAGATTAAGCGTCAATGGACATAATCCTGGGAGAAAATATCTTTAACGGCTTTAATTTTCTAGATTTGGAAATGAATCTCAGGATAGTCCTGGGAGCTGAGAAGTTACTGTATTTGATAGAGAAACATCTAGGGCCTGAGCCCGGACTTGAGCAAATAGTCGAGCATGAGTTTTGGAAGACTCATCGTGATGATAACTTTAGTGTTCAATCCGTTATGCTTGCTGCAATGACTCTTTAATTTTATTTCCAGCATTTACTTTACGTCTTTTATTTTATTTAAGCTTTTACTAGCCGTAAATATGTGTCGTAACTAAGTCCGTTATCTGGGGTTGTGATGAATTCATATATCACCGGTTTATAAGGGGTTAATTTACAGTTTGGGTAATGTAAATGTTTATTTATTGAGCCTTAGTCTTAATGCTTCTTATTAACTGGCCATTAATAAGATTGATTTGGTAAACTTAAAATGAACTTGGAAAAGAGATTTTAGGTTTAAGACCTTAGACTCAATAGCCCACGATCTTCCTTGAGGATAGATAATGCCTTTAATAGATTTCTTTACATGATAGAAATATACCTGTCGGGTGGGGGTAGCCATAATTGGAACTTAATTTCAATGAATTCAGGTAACTTGGTTGACATATGAATATGATTAATTAGGTTATACTGGGTATTTGTATCTGACCATCGGAAGAGGCTTTTGCATAATTTCGCGTTCCAGGTTAATAAACCGATATATTACGCAAACATAAAATAACCACTTAATCTTTAAAAAGATATTGGAAAGATTCACAACCCTGGATAATTTAATAATCTTGAATTTTCATCAATTTACATTCGTAAAATTTTATTTACTTGTTTTAAGTTTAAAGTCACCATCCAATCAAACAATAAATCCATTAGATACTCGTAAAAATTTGGCTTCATAAATTAATAGCTTCGGTATTAAGTCCTCGTGTGATCGATACTTTTTATACTACTTGAACGATACATGCACTTGCGTTATATGCGTGTGATTACGCACCGATCAATGGTTTACTATGTATAAAAGTTTTTCTGTTCTAGGCTTGATTTTAGCTTTTCTTTCCTCTGTCACCATCTGTTGTGATTAAACAAGTATTAAAGTAAAATATGTATAAAACAATAGCTACCGGAATTTTTTGGTGAAAACAAATAGTACTGCTAGTTATGGTGAAGTAATAACATTTAGATGGACTTTGAATATCATTTGGGCTTGTTATATGCTCCACACAGCAAATAGAGTCTACATATTTGTCACCACTCGAAATGTGAATGCTAGAAATTTTAAAACAGCATATCTCCCACTAAAATTTTTAGGGGAAAAAAATTGAATCTACAAAAATTCGTAAAATATATACGTGCGCACGCACGCACACATACATACATATATAATTCTGTAAAATGTTTATGAATAAAAAAATAAAGCCCTCACCAGTTTTGAAATAGCAAGCTTAAGAACTCTAACTTTTTGTAGGACTTTTAAATCCATTCACACAAACAGTTCATGAGAAAAAAAATTGAGTTATTTGAGTTTACAAGTATTGACAGGACTGACCTTTAATTCTAGGAAACGAAAAATCCAATTGAATTAATTAGTGTTCACATACACATAGCGGGCCTGTCTATAATACCAATTCCTTTAAATAAATAAGGGTTATGCTAACGAGTGCCCTCCTTAAGAATCCAGTTAAGGAAAGTTGACATCATTTTTATGGGAAATGAAAAATATTATCAAATCATTAATGATTTTTTTTTTCTTTTTTCCTATCAAAACTTTTCTTAAATGAATTTTTAACGAGTACCCTTAGGGCACTCGTTAGCATTTCCCAATAAATAATTAATGGCTAAAGATTCCAAATTTTTTTTTTTATTATAATTTTGTCATGGCTAAGAATTTTAAAATGTAAGAATATATTCAAACTCCAAGAATATTAAGACCGGCCTGCACATACATGATATAACTCGATGCTATTCGATCTTTCAATAGGTAAAAACTCATTCGAGGCTCATTAAATTTGTTGATGCTTGTTTTTTATTTCAGGGATAATTTGGGAAAAACTACTCCTCGAACATACCTCTCACAAGTAGTGAATTTATTTGGTTAGTCGGGAACCAAAGCAAACTTAGCAAACAAATCAGAAAACACATAGAAAATAAAAGATTTAACGTGGTTCGGTGGAATGGATCCAACCTACGACCATAGGTACAAAGAAAGGAAATTTTTATTATCACATCGGGTCAGACCGACTTCCTTGTCTCTCTTTTACACTAAGTTTTTTTTTTCTCTTTTGCAAGTTGTGTAAATTTTAAAAATTGCTAGAGAATGATTAGCCCAACCAGAGAGTTCCAGAACCCTTCAATCTCAGTCTTCACCCCTTGTATATAGTGCGTTTAGATCTACTATCACAATAATTTATGACGTTAGCCACATTACCTTGTTATCATTGTATGTGCTCATTTCCCCAATCACTCTACAAATAATAGCTCTTTCGTATGACACAACCACTCTATAAAATATGAACCTCATTAATTCATTTTTTTTTGTAACTGCTGCACGTTCTGTCCATGTGCCAACCTGTATTCCAACCACTCATGATGTTTCGTGTGTCAGTGGATAAGCCGGAGGCCCTATTCCATCCCATCAATCGTTGGTTTACTCCCATCTCATCAGCCTTTGGGAGGCTCAAACTTCCTTTTAGGGCTTACGTCATCCGTACGTAAGTATAATGTTATAATCCCGACCTATATCCCCGGGTCGGTGTACTAAAACGGATGACGCTCTTCCATGCTCATCATACTAGGTCGGGTCGGTAGAGATGCCTTCACTTCCCTCACCTTCTCTCCAAAAAGGTCAAACCAACATTAAGCTCCTCGACCACATTTTTATGGACATCTAGCATATATCTTCTAGTGATCACCTTCCTATATTTTTTCATTTCTAATAAAGCTTTCTCGGGTGTATGTGACCGTACCTCAGTTGGCTTACTCCCAATCTCATTCACATTGTTACAAGCAAGAAATATATCTCTTGACTGCCTCGAGCTCTGGTCCTCTATCTGACTTCTCATCCTCATGAAGATCTTGGAACTTCATCTGTTAAGCGCCAAAATCTATTCTACCATTTTTCAGGCTTCGAAGTTTCTCCGGGTAGAAAATCACCATTAACATATGTCCCATAGTTCTCGATATCAATGAGTTGGTGAGTTAATGCCGAGAACTTCAATAATGGTGTGGTGGCTCCTCCGTCTTCGGGTCTTGCCTCGTTATCTTCCATAATGCCACGTCCTCGGGTAATGAAGGTACTTGTACCGCCAAAAGATTCCTTTTTGTTATGATTGCCAACTCCACTGTCGGTTGGAGTTTCTAGGGTTTTTCAAGCCGCCCCTTGGAAGTTGTGTAACCATCGTGGCCTTCTTTAAATGCCTGTCACATCGTTCTAGAGCTCCATTCGCTTCGTCTCCCTAAGATGCCATGTGTCACATACCCGTGACTTGCATGCCAACATCGAAGACAATTGTATCCAAACCAAACAATAGCTCCAATCTTGTCCTTCCATTCGAATTCAACGGGTGAGACCCTCATCACACGTGTCACTGGTCCCGCCCTCTAGCTTTAATCGGACAGTCAACATCAACCTAAGTTGCCTATTTAAAGGTTATTGTACTTCATTTTCCTCTTTCAAACATATAATATGACAAACAAAAGCTCAAACTTTATAAATCTATTGAGACTTAAAAGTGGCATTGTTGTCTGGGACGCAATAACAAGACTCGTATATCCACACTTTCGAAGAGTGGATACTAGGACGGATTTGATTCTAATTCAAATGATGTCTATGAATCTAGTTTATTAGGCAAAGTGCCTTAAACACCTTTTACTTGGTAAAAGTGCAAATGCCACAGATCTGTTAGCCCTCGTTCATGGTGACGTAAGTGAGACCATGTCTAACTAGGCTAGAGGTGGATATGTATACTTCGTAACCTTTACGGATGTGGCATCGTGTTACGGTTATGTGTATCTTATGAAACACAAGTCAGAAACTTTTGAGTAATTCAAAGAGTTTCGACACGAAGTAAGAAAACAGACCGGTAAAAGTATTAAAAATATTATGGTCAGACCAGAGTGTAAAATAATTAAACATATAAGTTTCAAGATTACCAGAAAGAGTATGGTATTCTTTCACAGTGGAATCCTCTCGGGACACCTCAATTTGACGGTGTATCCGAACAGAGAAATCGAACTTTGTTGGACATGGTAAGGTTAATGATGAGTCGCACTGAGCTACCAATTTCCTTATGATGATACGCATTTAACAGTGCAATACTTATTTTGAATAAGGTTCCATGAAAATCTGTTAGACAGACTTCATATTAGGTATGAACAAGAAAGAAATCGGGTTTCTCATTCCTGAAGATTCAGGAATACTGGGCATATGTTTGGATGATACCAAATTAGAACCCAAATCGGATAAGTGCCTATTTATGGGTTGTCATAGAGAAACCAAAGTATAGTACTTATACAACTCACAGGAGAACAATGTAATTGTTGCTATCCATGCGGTTTTCCTAAGAGAAATTCCTATATGCAGTGGTAAGTGGGAGGAAAGTAAAACTCGATGAAAATCGGAGTAATACTGTTCTAGGCACCGAGTCCTCATGGAACATCAACAGTTCATCAGGGATGAAACTGTACCAATAATCTTCGAATACACAATAATCGCGTAGGTCGGTGAGAGTCAGAAAAGAACCTAGGAGGTATGGGTTTCTGATCTCACCTCATATGGATATCAATCTTATTGAGGAAGATGAACCTGCTACGTATGAGGATGTGATACAAGGTATCGACTCCTTTTATGTCAAAGTTCCATGAAGTCCGAAATGGATTCCATGTATGCCAACTATGTTTGGACACTGGTTGATATACCAGAAGGCATTGTGCCTATTGGTAGTAAATGTGTCTTCAAGGAAGACATACATGAATGACAATATATAAATGTACAAAGCTAGGCTTGTACAGAAAAGGGTATCGTCAACGACATAGTGTCGACTACGACGAAACCTTTTACCTGTTGACATGATTAAATCCATTCGGATAATGCTTGCTAATGTTGCATATTTCATTTATGAAATATGGCACATGGTACGTCAAAATCGCTTTCCTTAAACGGAAACCTTTTGGAGGATGTTTGTATGCAACATCATGACGGTTTTGTCGTGCAAAACATGCAGACAAGGTTTGCAAGATAAATCGATCCATTTATGGATTGAAGCAAGCATTGCGTTCTTGGAACCAATGTTTTGATGAGATCATAATGGTATATGATTTCAATCAAAACAAATATGATTCTTATGTATATAAGAAGGTTAGTGGGAGCGCACTGACAATGATTGTCGTATACGTTGATAACATATTATTTCTTGGAAATGATATTCCCATATTAAATAATCGGTGAAAGCTTGGCTTTCATTAAAATTCTCCATGGAATACTTGAGAGAGACAACATTTATTCTAGGAATAAGGATCTACTGGGATAGATCTAAAAGTTGTTGACCCTCATCGAGAACTCGTACATTAAAAATATGTACGCGACCTGATGTCTCATATGTTTTGAGCATATGGAGTCACAATCAGGCCAATCCAGGTGATGGTCACTAGATTGATGTTAAGAACATCCTTAAGTATCTTAGACGAACTAAGGATGCTTTCTTAAGTTATGGAGGAGGAGAACTTGAAGTGACTAGGTTCACCGCTGCAAGTTTCCAAACCGACAAAGATGACTTTAAGTCGGAATAAGGGTACATATTTAGTTTGAATAACGGAACAGTGAGCTGGAAATCTTCCAAGCAAGATACTGTTGCCGAATAAATAACAAAAGCGGAACATTACTGCAGCTGAGGCAGCAAAAGTAGCATTTTGGATCTATAAAAATTCCTAATTAGATTAGGAGTAGTTCTCTTAGCAGCTGGACTGGGCTACAACATAGGCTAAGGAACCGCGGTCTCATCAACGATCCAAGTATATACTTCGACTATTTCATCTAATTCGTCAGATCATACATCATGGTGATTTGATGATCGAATAAAACGAATCAGATGATAACATTGAAAATCCGCTGACGAAAGTTATTTCTCAGCAGAAGTTTGAGTGACCCGTACATAGTTCAGGTGTATGACACTTGAGTGATTGGCTATAGGCCAAGTGGGAGATTTTTGGACAATTATGACCCATAGCATCACTATTTGTACAGAACATGGTGTTGTTGTACAAATAAACTATGTGACAAAGGAAATTACTCTTTTATCATTTGTAATTAGATTACCAAGATATATAAATGATAAAAGTCCATATGATTAGTACTGGATTAATAAGATATAAAACAATATTAATCTACTAAGATTTAATCATTAAATATCCCTAGTCGTAGTATTATCGAGACTGGACATCGATAATGCGGAATAGACTAGTATTACACTTGTGCGTGTTATGGAAGCGTAACAATATAGTTCTCATATATTTGGGCATTGGATACTCATGCAAGTGTAATAGGAGGTTGTGTTTACCGATGGTATGGAAACAGCTTCGCTCTGGATAGACCCATCGGAATCCCATTGGTAAAATGACTATGTGTCTATGGGAATCCGAATTAGGGTAGGTGTATTTGGTCTTAACCTGAGACTTGCATCGCTAATACTTGCAACAATCAGTATACTTTGGTTTTGGTCGTCCGAGGATTTAACAGGTTCTGTGTACGCCTCTTATGGGTATACTGAGAATCGTAGTGTATTGGGTGTGATGTCAAGATGGAAGTATCACTCCAGTCATATGGAGATGATGATCACGCAGGATACAGAACTAGTACTCTTAAGTACTGATATCGATACTGGATCGTAATACGCAATACTACGTATACTACGCCTGACAAAGATTACATATTCCTTAAAAGAATATTTCTAGAGAATTGGATAGGCACGACGCTTTGCTAGAAGCCAACCATGTCTTGTAAATTGGTAAGAACGTGGTACTAGGTACCAGATTTACTGCCAACATATCCAGGGATCTCATGGGTCGCTTCCCGAAGATGCACCGATGACGTTTGACTCGAATAGAATTAATCTAGGATTAATTACGGCAAGAATTTATCTAGGATAAAACTTGAATAGAAGAGAGAGAACGATAAATTTAGAATTAATCGATAAAATAATATATTCGATATATTAAATGAAATTAGATTTCATAGTGGAATTAAAATTGGATTTTAATTCGGGCGAACGAATTAATTTAGAATTAATTCGTAAGCGACTTTCGTAATAATTTTGCTAGGCATAATTATTTAATTATGTCGCATCGGAAAATTCGTTAATTCGGAATTAACGAACCCGAGCCCGAAATGTGTTTAGCGGGCCCACTCGGATTTTGAATTTAAAGTGGGGCCCACAAGTCACATCACTAGTCAACTTTGTTTACCTTTTGGTTGATAGAAGTTGGTGGTTGGTGGAAGCTTGTTTCTTACACAATCTTTACTTTATTTGATTTGGTATGACATTTACCAACTTTGGATATTTGGTAATATTGATTTTTGGAAAATAAAAAACACATTACTTATTTTTCTCTCCAACTTGGCAATTTGGGCGTGAAAAACTTCCCTCTCATCTTGCAATTGCCGAATCTACTTCCCTTTCTTCTCTCCATTTTGGCATGAACCTAAGGTTCATGTGTGATGATTTTGTTTCAAAATCTTGCATGCTAGCACATCTAAAGAGTCATACAAAGGTGTTAGGGAAACCATTCCCTTGAGTTGGAATTTAAGAATCAAAGCTTGGAGCTCAACATACATACAAATGAGAGCTTGGAGCACTACACAAAGGTTGGAATTTTTGTTATCTACACATCCATATAGCCGATCAAAGTGAGTATCCTTTCCGCAACTTACTTTGTCAATTCACACAAATTTTATGCTTAATAGATCCTTGGCATGTTATTAGAGAACCCAACAAGATGAAGCTATTGAGAGCTTTATACACTATAAGAATGAAGTTGAAAATCAACTTGGCAAGAAAATCAAAAAAATCAGGAGTGATAGAGGTGGTGAATATATTTCACCATTCGGTGAATATTGTTCTGTGCACGGAATTATTCATGAAAAAACTACTCCTTATTCTCCTCAACAAAACGGGATTGTTGAGCGCAAAAACCGAATATTGAAAGAAATGATGAACGCCATGTTGACAAGTTCTGGTTTACCCCAGAACTTATGGGGGGAAGCCTTGCTTTCCGCGAACTACGTTCTAAACAAGCTTCCTCACAGAAGATTGGACAAGACACCATATGAGTTGTGGAAAGGTCATATACCTTCCTTCAAATACCTAAAAAGGTGGGGGTGTCTTGCCAAAATAATGGTTCCTAAACCTAAGAAGGTTAGAATGGGACCCAAAACTGTTGATTGTATATTCATTGGATACGCTCGCAATAATAGTGCGTATCGATTCTTGGTACACAAGTATGAGATTCCTGACATCAATCCGAAGATGATAATTGAGTCAAGGAATGCGATATTTTGAAGAGATATTTCCTTGTAAGGAAAGATAAATAAGAGAGTCTCTCAAAAGAACTATTGATACTGTCAAGGACAGTGATCAGGTTGACCAAGAGTCATATCAACGTGGAAATATTGAGGCAAATGAACCTAGACGTCATCTAAGTCATTTGAACCCGATTTTCTAACATACTTGTTAGAAAATGAGCCTCGAAGCTATGAGAAAGCAATGTCTTCGCCGGAGGCTATTAACAGTGAGATTGATTCAATTCTATAAAACCATACTTGGGAGTTGGTTAATCTTCCTCCAGGTTGTAAGCCTTTGGGCTACAAATGGAAGATGAAAACAGATGGATCAATAGATAAGTACAAGGCAAGATTTTTCATAAAAGGTTATAGACAAAAGTAAGGCCTTGATTACTTTGACACCTATTCACCAGTGACTCGTATCACATCGATAAGAATGCTCATAGCCATAACAGCTATATTTGGTCTTGAAATACATCAAATGGATGTAAAGACGGCATTCTTGAATGGTGAATTGGATGAAGAGATATACATGGAACAACCAGAAATGTTTAATGTTCCTGGACAAGAACAGAAGGTGTGCAAACTTGTAAAATCCTTGTATGGATTAATACTAAAAAATGGCATGAGAAATTTGACAAAGTAATATTGTCAAGTGGGTTCAAAACCAATGAGTGTGATAAGTGTGTGTACACCAAATCAACTCAAAAAGGATATGTCATTGTGTGTCTCTACATAGACGATATATTGATAATTGGTAGAAATCATGAACTGATTCAGTCTACTAAGAAAGTGTTATCCAGCAAATTTGATATGAAAGATTTGGGAGTAGCTAACATAACTCTTCATCTATCAAAGAATATTGGCTCAATCATATCGCAATTAGAGTACTCGAGAATCATCGGAAGTCTGATGTATCTCACGAATTGCACACGACCTGATATCGCTCAAGCTGTGAATAAGATTAGCAGATATACAAGCAATCCAGGACATAACTACTAGAAAGCCATAGTAAGAGTTTTGAGGTATCCGAGAGACACTTCAAAATATGGGCTAGATTACGAGAGATATCCTACTGTTCTAGAGTGATACAACGATGTTAACTGGATATATGATACAGTGGATACCAAATCTACGAGTGGATCTGTTTTCACACTTGGTAATACAGCCGTGTCATGGAAATCCTCGAGGTAAACAAGTATTGCCCAGTCTACTATGGAATTAGAGTTCATAGCATTAGACAAAACAATGGAAGAAGTAGAATGGCTTAGAAACTTCCTGTAGGATATTCCTAGTTGGCCCAAATTGATGACATCGATTAGCATACATTGTGATAGCCCATCAGCTATTGGGAGAGCCCAAAATACAATGTATAATGGTAAGTCTCGACACATACGTCGGAGACATAATACCATACGCCAACTGCTCTCAAGTGGCATAATATCGATCGATTATATTGAGTCGAAGGAAAACCTAGCGGATCCACTAACTAAAGGTTTTCCTCGAGAGCAAGTTGAGAAGTCATCGAGGGGAATGGGCTTGAAGACTATAAATTAAGAATTGTCACTGTGGAAACCCAAACTAGCTGACTGGAGATCCTAAGATCTAGGTTCAAAAGGGACAACTGAAACTTTGTGCAATTCAAAACAAGCACGGAAGGGTTTTGTACTCTTTCCCATTCTGATAATGATGCAAAGTGCTGTCTATGAAGGTTAGGATAAGCTGAGGCTTTTAATAATCGCTATATTACGAGATGAGTCCTAATGGGAGTAAATGCAGATTACCTCTTCATAGTAGATCACCTATGTCAAGTAAGAAGTGAGGCCGCTTCCATGGGATTTTACAGGCTGATTTCCCTAAAGTGCTTGATGAATCAAGGACCGTTGTTCATGGCCAAAATGAACACAACCGTAGAACGGGAAATGGTCAAAGTAAAGCTGTGTGTTGGCAGTTGTCTTGGTTTACACCAACGGTAGAACAGTTCAAGACTATGAGTCACTGGCTTGCCAAGTAAATCCGATTGTCATTCACTAGGAAAGGTTCAAGGCGAAAGCTACCTATTTCGATGCAGTTTTAGTTCACGGAAACTCTCTCAAGTGTCTCCATGAATATTTGAAGAATTGTGGGGGATTGTTGTAAATTCTTCAAATCTTCAAATATAATGTTTGGATGGAGGATGGACATGTCCTTTAGATGGTACCAATAAAGACATGTCCTCCATTTGTGTGTAAAATGGTCCTATGCTCCCAGGGGTGTATAGGAGGGGTACAACCCTTTGGAGGGTTGCACCCCAACCCAAAGGGTGCCCTAGAGGCACCCTTCCATGCTTATAAAAGGAAGCCCTCTTGTTCCTTAATACACACATAAAGAAATCCGAATTACATCCATAAGTGAGAGTCTAAAATTGCTTTATTGAGTTTGAGAGAATTCCACCATATTCCAACTTCGAGATCTTGTTAAGGTGTGCCCCTTGAACAAGAGGAATCCAGATTATACTGGGAGAACATTAGCCATAAAATCAGTAGAGCACCGAGACGGGGCCAATAAGTTCTTAAAGACAGAGAATCTTCTCGATTCGCACCACTGCATTTGTCATTTTAATAAGGTTTTTCTTATTTTCAATTTTTAGGGGTTTTTTAGGGTTTTTCATTTGATTTTATGGATTTGATTGATGAAAGCATGTTAATTTTTGTTTAATGACACGAATCCACTAACAGCGGGTACCCTGGCTCGAGATAAGTCACGAAATTATCGACTTTGTGAATCTCGACATGGATCGGGCTTCAGCAATCATCGAGACCGAGTTGAAGCAATTGAGGGAAATGTTCGACATTCTAGAGGACATCAACCTAACTGTCCCAAGGGAATGGAGCTAGGCGAGCCGACTCGGTAATGATACTGTGGCATTGTGTGCGACTTTCTTTCATATGGTACTACGACCGTGTTGGGATATATGCCTTAGAGCTTCATGTATTATAAACGAAATTGTTTATTGAAATAAAAGATGCATTATTCATTTATAAAAATTATTTGATTTAATTGTTTACCATTGATTACTCATGTGCTTTCAGAACTTAGTGTATGAGTGTCATACACATGAGGATTTAAGTCTGAAGTTAGTAATATAAAATAGTCCTTAGAGAGCAAGCAAAACGAGTAATTTTTTTGTGGTTTATCTATAGCTGCGGTTTATTCTATACTTGTATAACGACCTTGATCCGGGATTGTTCATGTGGTGACATGAGAATGAAGGCACCTTGTATGATGTGATAATATAGGACTAGACCTAGATAAAAATGAATATCTTATAATATCCTTTAAACATATAAATTCATTTTATCTACTAGATGGTAGTATATGGATTGATCTAAATCCCGAGTGTACTATGAACTCATACATGGCAGACTATGTCCTTTGATTTATTTACTAAGGTGAGGTTGGTGAAGCAGTCCCGGCCAATAACTACGTATTTTGGGGGACATAGTTTGGTGTGTAAATGAGAATATTTTATATAGACATGGAGTTCACTCCTTATTCGGTTCTTGAACCATTAGAGCACTCAAATCTTTCTGTTGCGAATAGAAAGATTTATATTCGTAAGAGTTATGAATAAATAATTCATTAGAGAATCAATGGCACTTAAGGTATAAAATAATTAGAGGGGTAGAACGGACTTATGACCCAGCTCTAATTATGAGATACTCGTGAAGGGCCAATTCGTATGTAATGACTATATTGATGAACACCGAAGTTGTTCGGCTTATATTTTCCATCTACGGCAACGGGAGTGCAACTTCGAGTTTTTAGTGGAATAACACGAAGTTAATAATTCAGAATATTTAATTAAAGTGTTTAATTAATATTTCAAGATTATTAGAGCTCGGAATTGTAGGTCCATTTGGTCCCCGTGCTAGCTTGATTAACTATAGCAAAACTAATATAATTAGATTGTCTAATTATATGCTCACATGATATTTATATATTATTAATGAGATTAATAATATAATTGTCACAAATGAAAACTATACTAAATTAGTTTAATATAATATTTTCAAGAATTCTTTGATTATGAGATAATCAAATAATAATTATAAGATAATTATTACATCATGATTATGATAATTATATCATTATAAAGATAATTGTATATGCATTATCTTGGAGACAAGTCTATATGGTTTGCCATACTCTCCAACATTTTATGTCTAACTAGGTTTGACCTAATTACTTAACCTTTGTCTATTTCACGTGTCTTTGCTTGACATTTCACTTAATTGTGCTTGCCATTACAATAAAATGGCATAAGTGGATTTTTGATAAGATTTTGTTGGCTTTGGAAAGGAATATAATTTCTACCATTTCCATTCAAGGGTTGAGTTAAGTTTTTAACCATTCTTTCAAGATTTGAGAGAGTTAGAGAGAAAAAGAAATCCAAAAAATATTCTTCAAGAGTTAAGAGAAAATAATATTTTCTTAAGTGTTGAGAATAGAGAGAAAAAAAGTGAGTTAGATCTTCATCTTCTTCATTCACTCTTTATAAAAGTCAAAACATTTTGTGACAACATACTACTCTAAAGAGTTTAGAGATTACACTTTGTGAGTGAAGCCCACACTTCGGTTTGTTGGTTTCGAGTCATAGTTCAAAAGATCGGGTGGTTGATTATAGCATCGGATCTCTAAGGAAACACATCCACATCGAGGAGAAAATCCAATCACCAAGAGTTGGTGGAATTCATTTTCAAAAAGGGAGAAGGAGATATATTTTTTAAGGTCGATCCCGGGGCCAAAGGCATTTCCGCTGCGCAAAAGGAACAACATTTCCTACAGTTGGCATCAAGAGCTAAGCTAGACTCACATGTGCTGAAGAACAATACTACAAAGTTGGAGCCACGTTTACAGGTATGTCTATTTGTAGGCTATCATAAGGAGACTATGGGTGGGTTCTTTTATAGTCCGGAAGATAAGAAAGTATTTGTATCGAAAAATGCTATATTTCTTGAGGATAACTATATTAGAGAATTCAAACCTCGAAGTAAAGTGTTACTTGAAGAGTTACTTATTGCTTTGACCAACACACCATCGTCAATTATTGACAGAAACATAAGACCTTCAACATCTGAGCGTCAGATACAAGTTTATCAGAATGATCTACCACCTGGACGTAGTGGGAGGGTTGTACAACAACCTGGACGTTATCTTGGAAATTGAAATGCACAAGTTGTTGCATCCAGTGATGGTGTAGATGATCCATTTGTTGGGTTTCTAGATTAGTCCCAAGATCAATTCAAGCATAGAAACATGTGTGAATACTTAAAATAAATATGGCGGAATCATACTTACAATGATCGGCTTTTGCGATGTGAGGAACAACAAAAATTTCTCCTTCAAGCTCCTTGAACTTTCGGCAATGGGCTGTTTTGTGCTCCTCCAAATTGGTCAACTCCATGGATGGATCTCCAAGCTCCAAGCATTGTGTTGTGATTCCATGCTCATGAGTTTGTTTCCCTATCACCTTGGATGACTCTCCATGTGCTAGCATTGGTAAGATTTGCCACAAATCTTCCATTTTCTTCTTCTTGTTCACGGTTTTGTGAAGAAAAATGAGAGAGGAAGAAGTTTGGCCCTTGGCCGAAACTTGTGAGTGGAGAAGAGAGAGAAGTGAGTTGGTTGTTGGTTTGTGTATCTAATACACTTAATTGATTTCTAAAAACAATTAAAATGATATACCAAAATTTTGTAAAAGCCTTTCAAAAAGTCAACAAAATTTGGAGCCAAAATGGAAATAAATGCCATCAATCACTCATGTCACTATTCACATCAATCAATGATGACAAGCATCACTTCACTCAAAGTGATGTGACTTCTATCACTTGATTGACTAGTGATTTGACGCTTGATGTGACTTGTGGCCGCACTTGAATTCAAAATGCGAGTGGGCCCGCAAACACTCCCGGGCTCGGGTTCACTAATTCTGAATTAACGAATTTTCCGTTGCGACGTAATTAAATAAAATTTAATTAAATAATAATGCCTAGCAAAAGTACTATTCACGTCGCTAGCGAATTAATTCTAAATTAACTCGTTCGCCCGAATTAAAATCTAATTTTAATTCCGCGTCGAAATCCAATTTCGTATAATATATCGAATATTTTATTATATCGATTAATTCCAAATTAATCGTTCTCTCTCTTGAAATAATATTTTATCCCAGATAAAATATCTCCGTAATTAATCCCAGATTAATTTTCTCTCTTTTAATTAATCCCAGATTAATAAAGTGCGAGTCATACGTCATCGGTGAATCTTCGGGAAGTGACCCATGAGATCCCCAGATATGTTGGCAGTAAATCCGGTCGTCGAACTATCCAAACACGTACGTACCTAGTACTATGTTTTTACCAATTTACAAGACATGGAAGGCTTCTAGCAAAACACCGTGCCTGCCAAATTCTCCAGAAATATTCTTATAGGAATATGTAATCTATATCAGGCGTAGTATACGTAGTATTGCGTATTACGATCTAGCATCAGATGTCACAGGCAAGGCGTGGGGCTGGAATTGTGTCTGCCCCGTACGAAGCACATATCGGATCTCTGGTAACTAGTCTCTATAATCGGATAAACATGACCTAGTCATAATATCCCGATAGCTGCAGCATAAAAGAGCACCAGTTCCGTATCCTACGTGATCATCATCTCCACTATGATTGGAGTGATACTTCCGTCTTGACATCACACCCAATACACTACGATTCTCAATATACCCAGAAGAGGCGTACACAGAACCTGTTAAAGCCCTGGACGACCAAAACCAAAGTATATTGATTGTCGCAAGTATTAGCGGTGCAAGTCTCAGGTTAAGACCAAATACACCTACCCTGATTCGGACTTCCATAGACATATAGTTATACTACCAATGGAATTCCGAGGGGTCTATCCAGAGCAAAGCTGTTTCCGTACCATCGGTAAACACAACCTCCTATTACACTTGCATGAGTATCCTATACCCAAATATATGAGAACTATGCTGTTATGCTCCCACAACGCACACAAGTGTAATACTAGTCTTTTACGCATTATCGATGTCCAATCTCGATAATACTCTGACTAGGGATATTTAATGATTAAACCTTCGTGGATTGATACTGTCTCATATCATCTCAATCCGGAACTAATCATATGGACCTTCTATCATTTATATATCTTGGTAATCTAACTACAAATGATAAAATGGGCTATTTCCTTTGTCACATAGTTAATTTGTACAACAACACCATGATCTGTACAAATAGTGATGCTATGGGTCATAATTGTCCAACAATCTCCCACTTGGCCTATAGCTAATACTCAAGTGTCCTACACCCGAACTATGTACGGTTCGCTCCAATTTCTACTGAGAAAAGGCTTTCGTCAGCGGATTTGCGGTGTTATCATCTGATGCGATTTATTCGATCATCACATCGCCATGATGTATGATCCGAACGAATCAGCTGAATATTTGAAGTATATATCTGTATCGTTGATGAGACCATTAATTCTTTAGCCTGTGCTGTAGCCTAGCTCAGCTGCTAACAGAATTATTCCTAATCTGATTAGGATTATTATCGATCCAAAAGGCTTCTTTTGCTGCCTCAGCTGCAGCGATAATCCACTTTTGTTGTTTATTCGGTAACAGTTTCTTGCTTGGAAGATTTCCAGCTCACTGTTCCGTTATTCAAACTTTATAGTACCTTTATTACGACTTATAGTCGTTTTTATCGGTTTGGAAACTTGCGACAGTGAACCCAGTCACTTCAAGTTTCCTTCTCCATAGCTTAAGAAAGCATCCTTAGATCATCTAATATACTAAAGGATGTTCTTAATATCAATCCAGTGACTATCACTTGGATTGGCCTAATTGTGACTCCATATGCTCAAAGCATATGAGACACCTGGTCAAGTACATTTATTTCAATGTACTAGTTCTCGGAGAATACAAACAATTTTTAGATCTATCCTAGTAGATCTTTATTCCTAGAATAAAGGTTGTCTCTCCAAAGAATTCTACGGAGAATTTTCATGAAAGCCAAGCTTTCACCGATTGTATTATAGGAATATCATTTCCAAGAAATGATATATCATCATTTTAGGACAATCACTGTCAGTGTGCTCCCACTAACCTCCTTATATACACAAGAATCATTTTCGTTTTGAATTAAATCATATACCATTATGATTACATCAAAACGATAATTCCAAGAACATTATGCTTTCTTCAATCCATCCATGGATCGAATTAAGTTGCAAACCTTGTTTGCTCATTTTGGTACGACAAAATCGTCAGGATGTTGTAAACATCCTCCAAAAGGTTTCTTTTTAAGGAAAGCGATTTTGGCATTCAGCTGCCATATTTCATGAATGAAACATGCAGCATTAGTAAGCATTGTCCAAATGGATTTAACCATGGCAACGATTAAAAGGTTTCGTCGTAATCGACACAATGTTGATAACGATATCTTTTCGCTACAAGCCCAACTTAGTACGTTGGTATGTTGCCTTCCATGTATGTCTTCCTTGAAGACTTATATAGTACCAATAGGCACAATACCTTCCGGTACAACAACCAGTGTCCAAACTTGGTTGGTATACATGGAATCCATTTCGGACTTCATGGCACTTTGCCATTATAGGGAGTCGATACCTTGTATCACTTCCTCATACGTAGTCAGTTCGGTTTCTCAATAAGATTGACATCTTTATGAGGTGAGATCAGAAACCCATACCCCATGTTATTTTCTGACTCTCTCCGACTTACGCGGTTCTTATGTATTCGAAGATTATTGGTATAGTTTCATCCTTGATGAACTATTTGTGTTCCATTAAGGAATCGGTGCCTGGAATAGTATTACTCCGATTTTCATCGAGTTTTACTTTCCTCCCACTTACCATTGTATATAGGTATTCCTCTTAGGAAAACCGCATGGTGAGCAACAATTACATTGTTCTCTAGTGAGTTGTATAAGTACTATACTTTGGTTTCCCTAGGATAACCCACAACGTAGGCACTTATCCATTTGGGTTTTAGTTTGGTATCATCCAAACATATGCCTAGCATACCCAAATCTTCAGGATTGATAAAACCTAGTTTCTTTCCTGTTCATATCTAATATGAAGTCTGTCTAACAGATTCTTATGGAACCTTATTCAAAATAAGTTTTGCACTGTTTAATGCATCCTTTGAAGGAAATGGTAGCTCAGAGTGACTCATGTTTAACCTTATCATGTCCAACAAAATTCGGTTTCTCTCATTGGACCCACCATCAAATTGACGTGTTCCGAGAGGAGTCCTCATTGAAAGAATACTATACTCTTTCAAGTATTTGAGAAACTTACTGCTTAAGTATTTTCCATCATGGTCTAACCGTGACAGTTTAGTACTTTTGCCGATCTGTTTGTCTACTTCGTGTCGAAACTCTTTGAATTCATCAAAAGTTTCCGATCCGTGTTTCATAAGAAACACATAACCATAACGCGATGCCACATCCGTTAAGCTTACGAAGTGTTCATATCCACCTCTAGCCTAGCTAAATATGGGCCCACTTACGTCACTATGAATGAGGGCTAACAAATCGATGGCACTTGCACTTTTACCAAGTAAAAGGTGTTATAGGCACTTTGCCTAATAAACTAGATTCGTAGACATTATTTGAATAGAATCAAATCCGTCCTAGTAACTACTATTCGAAAGTGTGGATATACGAGTCTTGTTAATTGTGTCCCAGACAGCAATGCCACAAATAAGTCTCATATGATTAAATCAGTTTGAGCTATTTGTTTGTCCTGTTATACGTTTGAGATTTATTTATATTCAAAATATAAATATTGTTATTCACATCTAATGTGATTATATCAATATCATCTTTATAAAATGAAACACTTTAGTGTTCTAGAATATAAAGGTATATCTGCAATGGATTATACACTGATATAGAGATAATGTTTCTAGTCAAACTAGTTACATTTTAAAAGTTTCCTAATTTTAGTACACACTCGAAGGGTAGTATCTAAACTTAGGTATCTACGGTTAAAACAGCGACTTTCGTCCCATTTCCGATTCGCAGATCAATCTCATCTAAAGTCAGTATCCTGTTTGTCAGCAGATTCTGCACATCAGTACATATTTATGTACCATACTCAGTATCTAAAATCCAATTTTAATACTAGTAGCGAACATGTTAATGACAAACATATTTGAAGCCGGAGCCTTGCCCGTCTTCAATTCTTTCATATCTACCTTGTCCATACGGCAGTCACGCTTCCAGTGACCCCGTTTGTCACAGTTTAGGCCGATATTTTGGGATATGTCCTATGTCTTCCCAGAAGATTATAATGATTTTGCCTTTGCCCTTTTCCACACCCCAGAAGCATTTGGCCAAGCCTTGGCCTTCCGGAATGTCGAAATAAGATGCACCTTGCGCTTCTTGCCTTATTGCAAACTCTGGCTTTGTCTCTTTGAGTATAGCCATTAACTCTCCAAGAGTTTTCTATTGCAATTTGTACTTCTAAGATCTAAGGATAGATCTATGAAGATCCTTCAATTTCAATATCATACTATAAGGATCTAATCCTTAGTTCTGATTAAGAAATTAATGAGTCTATTTGGCAAGCATAATAGATTGATCACTAAAGTTATCATTACATGAATCTTCCAAAGATCATGTTCTACTATTTGCTCAACTCAGGGCTTAGGCCCAAGAGTTGTTCTATCAAATAAAATAACTTCTCAGTTTTCAGGACTATCCTGAGGTTTTATTCCCAATTTGAAAATTAAAGCCGTTTAAATACATTTTTACCCAGGATTATGTTTTAAACGTTAATCTTTCATTTATCTTGATTCTAATAGTCCAACTATTTAATCAACGATTTTAGGTACATTTGATTATAATGATTACTATTGTCTAACTATATAATCAACTATAATTTAATTGGTTAAATTCAATTATATTGATTACTATAATCCAATTATAAAATAAACCGTTAATTGAAATAGTTTGAATACAGTCCAACTGTTTAAATTAAAACAACATTAAATATTAGTCCAACTAATATATAATTTATATTGACGAAAAATTGAATGAGCGCGTATTGGCAAGTAACTAAACGAATATTGCAAATTTAATACTTGCCTCCCACTATTTTTTCGGCGAGCCTCTAACCCTATGTGGAGTACTCGGGAAACCTTGTTTCCTAGTGGGCTAGGATCCCGTTAAATAACACACAATCTTGACTTTGGCCAACAAATTGTATGATAATTAACTAGGTAGATCTCTAAGATCAATTGGATCTCATCCAATTCCTAGATCCAGTAGATGGACATCCAAGTCCGGAACATATATCTTATATATGCCAATATATCCAATATATTCCCTAACCTTTTTTCCTCTGAATCAACTAAGCCTTGGCTTTGGCATAACAAACTTAGTGATCCCAGTTAAGCGGAACCCATTGACCATGGAAAGCTTCGTAATCGATGTCGATGGACAAGAAGTGATCTTTACTTTGGCCAACAAATCACAACTTGGACAAGACACTGATATGGAACAAAGCCTTCATGATTCAAACACATCCGCGACGGACAAAGGTCTTGACTTTGGCCAACAAACCAGTGCCAGTATTGGATCTTGAGTAAGAATAACTCAATGGAAGGAAAAACGCTTAATATGTGTTGAGGGTTTTTCGCGTAAATGGCAACCAATTTATTATCTTTGTTAATGTCTCATCATCATACACCCTTAAACATGAATTCTAAAAACATAATAAGGCACGTATAAATAAAATAATAATGATATGCGGATGGATACTTAACACATTGTTCCTAGAAAAAATCTCTCTATTTCCTCTCTCTCACTAGCACAATATTTTTTCTACCCTATTACATAACACTTCTAAAGAAACCTCATTTACATTGAGGGGAAGGTGAGAAGAGAAATACAAAGAGTCAAGAGGTAATAGGCTGGACACGCAGGTCCAATTTAATAAATTCTAAATTTATTACAATAATTTCCAAAATTGCCCTCACCCATCTAATATCCATCTGATATACATTATTCGTACATCGCATCCATGTATTCACACAAGCATGTTATCAATCAATCAAATCGAATTAATTAATCCAAAATTAATGACCATCCAATGTTCAAACAACGATTTGATTTTGTGCGAGTCAAACTCGTTTTGAGAATAAGTACTCAAAGTACGAATTCTTGAATTATATTAAACTACAACATTAAATCCAATTTAATTTGTATTTAATACTAATTCTATATTTAATTCTAAATTAAATAATTACACTTTTAATGTGCCTTTACGACTTAGATTCTAAATCTAATCGTTACGGGTCTCAAAGCCCTATTAACATCCAATGTTAATTTAATTAAAGTCCAATGAGCTTTTAATTAATTTCTAAGGCATGGACTTTTGGTCAATATGGGAAAACCCAAATACCAAAGCCCATTTAAGGAATCACCCTTATTTGCCAAGAAACCAATTTAGGCCCAATTAAAATTAAAGGTCCATTAAGTCATAATTGGACTTTATGGATATGGTTTTGGGCCCAATTGGATCCAACCAATTAGCCTAAACCAAACTTGGCCCAACCAAGCCCATTAAGCCCAATTACAACTTTACAAGCCCAATTCCAAATTTTACCCAATTAATTAAATTACCAAAATTCAAAATTTCATAATTTAATTAACCTAAAGTGTATGCCATAATTAATTAACCAAATTAATATTTCCAAAACATCAATTTACAGAATTAATTATGCTTATT